>VDFB02374149.1:0-20515 GCA_007258455.2 Sequoia sempervirens
GTATTGACTTAAATGGTTATGCTAGATTTTGAAACATGTGAGATATATTTAATAGCTTTGTGCCTGTCAATGTAATGTGTAGTTTTGATTTTATAGACCAACATTTTTCATTAACCATGACCCCTGGCAAATGTGGTACCTTGCGAACTAAATTTTACACAAACCCAGCTCGCTTCTGGTTTTTGCTGTTGGAACCTCCTTGTGATTTTCAACAGCATTAACTTATAATCATTGCCACTGTTTGATTAGTGTTCTTATTTCTCAACTTGATAAAATTAGCTAGGGACGAATTTTTCCAGTAGTAGTATTCAAAGTATCTTTGTTTTTCTGATTCACTTGTTTGTTTGGACCAGATTGCTATTCCTGTAGTTCCTACCATCAGAGTGATTGTCACTTTTACTAAGTTTGAAGAACTGCAGCCTGAAGAGTTTTGCACTCCACCTACAAGTCCTGGGATTTTACAAGACATGAAGATGAAAGATTGTGATGCTGCTCAACAATCTGCAAACTCATGGTTTCAGTGGATTAAAGGTCCATATAATCGTGGTTCTGGTGTGTCTTTGAGCCCTGAAAGTTGTCTAGAAGAGTTTCAAGATCCCTTTGTTATTCCTAGTGATTATACATGGACAACAATAGATGCAAAGAAAAAGCGGCGAAAAGAAAAGAAACCAAAGATCAAAAAAGGAAGGAGAGCAACTTTGAATGATACGACAGAGAATGAAGGTGAGAAGTAAATATTTTTAACCAATCGATTACAGATAATAGGAATGGGCTGCTGCCATTTGTTGTAAGAAAAAATGGAAATATGAATTCGTTGTCAAGGATTATATTCAGCTTGATTAAACAAGCGTTAATTTTTGACATGAAGGTATAAGTGGATGATGAGAGCCCTCGCATTTCTATTTTGAATGCAAGCCCTCAAGTCTGATTTATTGAAAAGTTCGTTCAGCAGTACATCATTCCAAGCATATATTGCAGCTTAACACTGAATAGCGGGATGCTAGGTCTTGCAAAATAGTTCTGTAAATTGATGGGCCTCATTTTATTTTTTGACGAGCTAGTTAATTTGTATTTGGGCTCCAAAAAATATAGATTTCTGGTTGATTCTTACATGACCAAAGGAGGGTTGTTATCCTCAAGGCATGATGTATAGATATGTGCAGTTCCAATTTGGATTCTGTTTTTCAATTGAATTTGGTATTTGCATAAAATGGATTTGTTTCATTGTTCTACTTGCATCACATATGATGTAGGTGATTATTGTTATGAAGGTCCTTCGAGTGTCCTTCAAGGAGGCTTCAATAGCTTTGACTGTGTAGCCTTTGCATGTCTCTGCCTTTGAATATAAAGGCCGAGGCATTTATGAGATCGTTATCTTTTGTTTCAATCTGAATGAAAATGCTCTTTTTTATTTGGCAGATGATGATGTGCGAATGAGGTTGTGGATTGGATAATGAGTTCTGAATTTATCTATTGTTTTAAGAAGCAAAATTCTTGTGAAAAGTGATTAGAATCCATCTGTTGGCTCTTTTCATGTGCAACAATCTTGTTTCACATCTCCAATTCATAGTCTATGTTTGGATTAATTGCTCGGTTGAGTATCTTATATGGCCTGATAATTTCATTTTGATTCAATGTATTCTGCTATCTTGTCAAGATTAGTTAAGCATTCATATGAAACACCGAGAATACTGATAAGTAGGAGGTATTTTCCACAGCGTGTCAAATTGTGATATTGCTATCAGGAGAGACATTAGATTTCAAGACGCAAAAAATAGCACACAGTTGAATCCATTAAACACTCTCTTATTGCTATCAGGATTCAACCGTGTAGTTTGACGAGTCAAACTCATTGACCAAGAATACTACCTTAATGTCTATTGTAGCGGTGCAGTTTATTTATAGGGAAAAACCTCTAAATTAAGGCTTAAAGGACCAGTGGAGCCAAGGCTGGTACAGACAGGGCGCTTAAACTGTTTGACAAAACACTTCAAATTCATATGACTGCAGTGGTTATTTGTGATAGGTCACTGTGCTGTAGAATTCTACTCAATTTTGCTGCTGTTAGCTGTTGCATCCTGTTTAGCTTGGTGTTTCTTTCTGTTCTGTGTTTAGCTGCCTTTGTAACTATCCTGCAAGTTTTCTGGCCATGTGACTCTGGCTGCTCTTGCAGCGGTTCAATGCAATTTTTTCTTTTATGATTAATCCAATAAAAAAAAGATTTGAGATTTGGGTTGCATTCCTTTGCACATAAACACCTTTATAAGTGAGTATAACCTATATAAATTGCAACCCCAGATTGAATGTACTTGTCACTTCATTAACACCTAACATACTATAGTAAAAGCGAATGGTTTCAGAAGCCTGATGATAAAAACAATTTACTATCATCTAACAAAAATCACAATGCAAAAATGGATAAGAATATGAGAGTAAGAGAATGGCTTTCACATTTTAATCGCAAGACCGGTCCTTACAATCTAGCATGAGCAAGTTTATGTTTTCCTGGGATTTTTCAGAGAGGTTAAGCTCAGGTTTTCCTAGGATCGGTTGTTGTTGGCGGACAGTTTGTGCACTTTTGTAGTTTACCCTGACCTACATTAGTCATGGAATTCTAATTGTCTGTTGGATGTATTTGGTTCACCTCATGGCCCATCGCAAAATTCTCAACGTAGAAAGCCTTATCTACCCCCCTTCATATTTGTCCACAGTATCTATCAGACCATAAATTTATTTACGCAAGTACTGATTTCTGTATCAGCTGGGTCACTGTCAATCACATGGCTTGTGATTGGAGTTTATCCTGACACCCTTCCTGAGGACTGTCATGCATTTTATGAACATCCTGTGCTTTTATTAATAGGAGTTCACGTGGATTGCTACGAAGGGAAAAAGCAGGCATCTCAACACATGTATCATCTCCAGATATCAGTTGACCAACAGACTGCCTTGTATCCTTCATTTCTGTTATTGGTTGTGAAATCTGGATTAGAGTTGAAGTCTTCTCTCTTATACGGTCCTCTGTCTATTTGGCAGATGAAATGCATTTATGTTGCGA
Source organism: Sequoia sempervirens (assembly GCA_007258455.2). Lineage (NCBI taxonomy): Eukaryota > Viridiplantae > Streptophyta > Pinopsida > Cupressales > Cupressaceae > Sequoia > Sequoia sempervirens. Next base: position 3,059 of record VDFB02374149.1, read on the forward strand.
ACTTCCTGGCTTGGTTTGCATAGAAAATAGAAGTATGGAGGGTGGAAAAGCAGAGGCCAGTAAGCAAAGTACTTACCTGCTGCATTCAAAATTATCCTGTCTCATCTTTGTGGTCAGTTCATGTTCCACATCTCTATACAATCAAAATACATTTTGTACATGCAAACAAAACCCCCTTATGCCAGACATCTCGATACAAGCAGAAGGTACGGGACAACATTTCTTGGAGAAATAGTTTCCTGTTCCTGACTAGGAGCAGATCGAGAAATAAATTTCTGTATAACCAGTTGTGGTCGTCAGTGCAACATGTTTAAAATATTAGCATTCTAAAGAATCAGGAGTTGGATCTACTAGCATGAAGACATTTATTCGGTGGAAGAATGTTCCTTATGGTGAGAAGAGTGTTCTTTGGTTTTTGTGTTCTTTTCTTCTTGTCCACTTTGAGGTAGTAGGCTAGGTATATGCCTAACATAAGACTTTCATAGCGTAGTGATTAGGTAATGTAAAGGAAAATAGACTTTGCCTAAGCGTAATTCTAGATTAATAATTGACCTCTATGGGTATGGTATGAAGATTTTTGAAATAATAAATATTAAAGTATAATAAATAAAGGTAATTGACCCTTGTGGGTATGGTATGGAGATTTTGAAATAATAAATATTAAAGTATAATAAATAAAGGAAATGTGATAAATAAAGGTATTTCCATCCTTTTCAAAGGAAAGGAATAGTATTTATTGTTAAGTGATTTCTGGGTTTGATTGTGTGCGAATTGATGCAAAAAATTCGCATACAATTGAATCCAGAAATTACTTAGAAATAAACATTATGGATTGTGGAAACTTGATATCACTAATGAATAGTATTGTTTATGTGTTGAGTTTTGGATGTTAGAAGGGTTATAAATAAGTAGAATGTGATAGTTTGTGGTTTAGAATGAGAGAATTTTGTTTGTTTAAAGATGGATTGAGTCTAGTGGTTGGGGTTAGATCTACAAGTGTGGAAATGATTTGACACTCTAAATCTATATGCTTTTATTTTTATTTTTATTTTTAGATTCACATGATTCATCTTGTTTTTTAATCTTTATTATAATCGGTATTAAAGAATTAAAGAAATATCTTTGAAGGATTGTCTTTATTTCATGAGGGGACATGTTCACTTAGGTCAACTCTAAGAAATGTGTAAAAGATTGAAGACATTAGGTCTCATTATGCAAATGCTTCTAGAATGAATGTATATCTATTTAAAATTGTTTTAAAGCATCAAACTTTTAAGTGTTTCTTTTTCTTAAATGGCAATGCTTGAAATGCTTCTAGAATGAATGTATATCTATTTAAAATTGTTTTAAAGCATCAAACTTTTAAGTGTTTCTTTTTCTTAAATGACAATGCTTGAAATGATTAGAGTGGAGAGGATATCATAAGATGATAATGAATGCCTTGATAAATTATATAAAAGTGTGTTTGGGTGTGTTAGTTAAAATTTAATGTTTATGTATTTCATATTTTGATAGACTTAAAAATTAAATGGAGGATATAGTTTGTGTGAATTATAGGGTAAGTTGGAAATGCTTTCTCATGGGGAGGAAGGAAGGTGTTTATAATTTGGTTAATATTAGGGCATACAAATTTGCTAGAATCAAATTTATTTTGATTAAATTATTAAATATGGACAATGCGTGATTTTTATGATATTTAAATTAATAAGATTTATAATTATAATCATGAATAAATTTCAAATGGTCTTTTAAACAAAATTTGGTAATTTAATAGGGATCAAGATTTTATTTTTTTAAAGGTAAAATATGTTGTGTTTATTCTTTTATATTAAAACATTAATTAAAATCAAATTTGAATTTTACAAGTTTTTACATGTTTTAAATAAAAAGGATATTTTGAAGATTTATTCACTTTAAGATTAAACCATATTATATTGAATTAGTTAAATATTCATAATATTTTTAATTATTAATTATATATTTATTCTTTAGATTTTGGCAATCAACATAAAATATAAAGAAAATATGAGACCAATACATATACTCTTCATAAAAGAAACCTGAAAAAACCATGACATCCCTATTACTAATATTAATCCACTTAGACTATTGAAGCCCTTGTTGGGCCTTCTTCGCTAGCTTCAACCACACTAGTATCAAAAGCCTCCACCACCACTAGAGGTTGAACTTCAACCATATGAATTAGGGCTTTGATGGTAACCTACACCTCCTCTTTGTTCTTCATTTTAATTAGATCTCAATATATATCACATATTATATCTAGAAAGAGCACAAGGGCACTCAATTTAAATTGAAAATAATTGTATTAATATAAATGACAACCAATACATTCCAAGATATGATCAAATTTTCCTTTTCATTGAAGCTTTAGATATTAATAACTTTGTAGCCTGAGGACACATCTAAAGAGACATGGCAAGAGATTAAGCCACATGGAATGCTTCAAACTTCCATCTCACCAAGATGTATAATTTACCCTCTCCAAGTTAATGATAAAAGTGGAGATAATATGCCCATGCATAACAATGATGTTATCCTCAAATCTAGTTACATAGTAGACTAATCAAGAGAATTAAAATAATATTACCCCCAAAATTTACACAATCATGCCCCCCCTAGTAATATATGAGCTTTTCACTTAGTGTGATCACATATGTTACTTTTCAAATCAATCAATTGTTCTTGATATTATTATAATAAGGGTAAAAAAATTTCTATAGAAATGAAAGTAAAATTTTGATATAATGATATCATTTTGATTACACCAATATATTACATAAAAAATAACAAATTTTAAAAAATCACCAAAAAAATTACCATATGAGCCTAAATGAAGTTCCAAAAGTTCACAAAATGAGAATTACTCAAAGGAACTTGTGAGAATCTAGATCTTTAAATACTGTAGACACCAAAAATTTTAAAAAATCTTCTCCAATAAAAATCTCTAAAAATTCTATCTCACATTAATGAATTTCTCACATATGACCAATAATGTAACCTTTGAAGATTAGGTATCAAAATCAAAATTCCAACTTGTGGGGACTAGGTTGGGAGAAGAAAATTATCAAACATCAAGTTGACATTAGTATATTCTAAAAGAAATATTATCCTAGGTTGTCATAATATTATCCTTATTTTGAAACTACTCATTAGATTTTTAAAAATAAGTTCAGAAAATGAAAATTTGTCACTGTTTCTCCAAAAATGACCTTGTTTGCTCAAAGAGTAGTGACAATTGTCCCAACAATTGGAGAGATCATTATGGAATATAAATCTTCCCCTGCATTTGAGAGGGGTAGATCCCTTGTATGATGGGTTTTTTTTTGTAGTTTTTGTGTGTTGGACACTAGGAACACTGAGAGGGGGGGGGGGAGTGAATTAGTGTTCCACAATTTTGATTTTCAAATCAGATCTAAAACTATCAACAACAATAATTGAACTTGAAACAACATCCACAACACATAAACAGATGGAAACATGCAATCATATTGATGAACATCATAACACCAGAAATTTTTACATGGAAACCCTATTAGGGGAAAAACCACGGTGGAGATTAATCCACAATATATACTCTGTTAAAAGTATGATAAAAGAGGGGAATGCACTTGCATTCAGGCGCACTGGCTAGAGCTCATTGCTCAAGAGAGAAAGGCTCACTTCCTTACAAAGTATAATTGAAATTACAACAAAATCTTGAATTGAGAATACAACATCTACAAATGCCTAGATTCAATTCCAATGAAGTTCATAATTAGATTCTGGATCTTTACACCAATTCGCACTTCTGCTCTGCTTTGCTCTGCATACAATTTTTTTTATGCCCTCAGATAACTAATCTGTCCATTTTCGCTCTCTTCTACACATACACTTGTATCTTTTCACAATTGTTTCACACTCACACACCAAACTGATTTTTTCGATCTCCTTTATATACCCGCTAACCAGGAATTCATTGTATGTCGGCTTCTCAATAAAAAAATAATGTTCTTGCTTATGTTGGCTCAAATCATTAATTAGAGTTGATGTGTGCCCTCATAAGTCGGCTAGACTTTAGTAGGGACCCAAAACAAAGTTCAAAACATAAGAAATAACTAAATACATACTCCACATACATCTGTGATACGCCATATGAAACATGTCGGCCATGATGAGAGAATAAACCATGAACCATACTATCGAACCTCTTAACTCGAACTCCAACTAATGTAACACCACAAAACACACCAGTAGGATAGTACACATGGTAGGAAGACTTCACTGGAGATCCACACCACAAAATAATGATCCGGTGAAGTGATCAGATCAACTTACCAACCAAATGTTCTGCACTTCATTCTTTCTGTTGGTAGATTACTGAATCTTACTTCCCTTGCTGGTAGGAACAATGCTAACACTGCAGACCATACTACTGACTCCAGTTGCCATCAATGAGAACACAAGTAGCCAAAAATGATCTCTCAAAGCCATATGCCAACAATGTACTTTTAACCTGAAAGTACATAAAGAAAACAAAAATCCTAAATAAAGGTGAATAACATAAACACTAATGGTAGACACATGAATACAATGGGATTTCACAAATTATGAAAAGTTACAAGAGGGGTTTCACCACTCATGTTTTTATATGCAACAATAATGAAAGAAGTGTAACGAATCTCGATATACGAGGAGATAGTTATTTCAACACCTTCAAACCAAGATTTATGTAGGGTTTTCATTACATCAATTGCATAGATTAATAAGTATTTAAATAGATAACAAATGATCTCCACCAGGACATAAAGGGATTATAAAATTGACATACAAAAAGCTAGTAATAATAACTTAGAAATACATTCAAAACATATGCACCAGAAGTAGTTTATCTTATCTTTATGAAATTCTACAATTTTAGAAATTTTTCTATCCAACATGTAAAGCCAAAAGTCATCGAAAAGTCTCCACAAAAATTCCTCTAGATCTTTCCCTCTGTAAAGTCCCACTTACATTTGAAATAGCCTTATATTTATAGGCTTTTTTGATAACTAACTAGTAACCACCTAGTAACTACCTTTTTGAAATATAATGGTTTAAAAAGTAATAAAGCTTATTTGGTTAGGATTTTCATCACTTTTTCGTAAGGGTTATTTTCTAAGCTCTAGTTACAATAAGTGACATAAATCACTTTTACAAAAAGACAATTTTAAATCAAGAACTCCAAAGAAAAACTAAGTTATTAGTCTTGATGAGGTAGTTTTCCATCTCCATTTGCTTCATCGTTGTTTTTGATAAAGGTAAAAACGGGTTTTGAAGGGACCCGAAACCCTTTACAAACAAGAACAAAGTTGCAAAAAGATAGCCTGCAGCTAGCCAAAAACTAGCTCCCAAACAAGACCCTTCAAGATTTACATTTAGAGCTGCTCTTGTGGGAGCAGAGAGTCATGTCAAAAGAAGGCCCAGAGGATTTAGCTTTTCCCTTAACAGTGATCCAACCTTCTTCCACTTGCGCTGCCTTATCATGCCAGGCCAACTCACAATTTTGAAGGCAAGTGCCTGCAACCATAGTCTTAGAGATTTCATCATTATTCCTTCGTGTAGCCAAAGAAATAACTGAAGAGCCGCCAGAAATGGAAGCCATGGCGCTATCACCAGAAATGGCGGCCTGGGACCTAGTCACTTGCTCTTTAGGGGTAGACTTAGCAACCCCACCATTTGGTACATCTAAAGGGGATGCCCCAAGATCCTGAGAATCAGAAGCAACCACCTCATCAAAACTCTTATGTTGTTCAGATTTCTTCTCAACTGTGTAATGCTATTGAGAAGCGCCTTTCCACCAAGTAACCGTCTTTTCTTTTTTCTCAAATCCACATTGTGCAGTAACATGACCTGTTTTAAAACATCTTCTACACTGGAAGGGAATCCCTTCATAATCCAAAGATTGAACCCAAGAGCCTTTAGAAGATTTAAGTACAACCTCAGTAGACAACCCTTTTGAAACATCAATTTCAACTAGTATGCAAGCAAAGGTGGAATGAAAAATATCAGAAGATTCATCATCCACCAACAAAAAATCACCAAGGGCTTCACCAACATCCTCCAGAAGAGAATCACTCCAAAGATGGAGGGGAAGATTAGGAAAACGACCCAAATCAAGATCTTGTTAAAAGTTTCAGAAGCAGGGTTGAAATCCGAATGCTAGGGCTTAATCGTTGTTACTTTTTGAAGAGATTTTTGATATTGAGAATTTTCTAAACTTGTCTGAACTTTATTGCATATCATGAATCCCCAATCTACTATATAATAATTCATATGCTTCCTTTGATGTTTCATCATGCTCAAGGAAACCATTTTCACGTGACAACTTGTGCATCAACTTGACAAATGCATTTTAGAAGTACATATTATAAATGAGTCCTTTCGTTAGAGTGATCACTCATAAGTATATACATCAATATCTTAGTGCTACCTCCACAACGTCGAAAGTTGATTCCTTCGCATATATTTGAAGATCCTTTTTAAGTAAATCCTGATTTTTGATAGACCATTCTAGTGCAAAACTTGAGTTATGAATAAATGTTACCAAAGTGTTAGAATATACATCACCCTTGCAAATACATTTTGTGGTTTATTGTATTTACATTGCAGTAAGATAAAGACCCCCATTAAATTCTTGTGACATATGTGTGCACTCTATTTCTTAAATTTTCACTTTCATGGACTCTACAGGAATTGAGCAAGCTATGCTACACACAATAATTAGGTTTAAGGTGAAAATAGTGAAACCCTAAGATTTTACCTTACAATTTCACAAGGGTTCCTTTTTCACAAATAGGGTTCATTATTATTAAATTCAAGATTGACTAGGATATGCAATTGACTTGCAACCTGAAGGTGAGCCAATCAACCCTAGGATCTGAATTGAGGGACTTGGAAATGAATTTTTATATGAAATGCAATGATGCAATTAACTAGTGATGAAAATGAACTACTTTGATGCAAAAACAACAAAACTAGAAATTCAAAAGCAAATTTGATGTTTGGAAATAGACTTAGCAGAGTTTTGTGCACTTGGTAAATAAATTTGGAGGACTAAGTCGCCCAATGTGCATATGTCCTTGTAGCTGAATTTAAAATCTATCTTCATAGTCCTTGAGAGTGTGAAAGAGCCTTCTTCCTTCTGAATCTCATTGCTGGATCTTTGTCAGATGCTAAGATAATTGAGTTTCTATATCTTGCCATGTTGTAGGGTTTGAATGCAACAATGAATAAATTCTCTTCAATCTTCCTTAGATTTGAAACCTATACATTCAAAGAGAGAGGAAGGGTTGTGCCATATATGGGCTTGCCTTAGTCAAACCCCGTGTTGGTGTTTCCACCTCCACAATGTCAAATTGATAAAAGAGAGCTTATCCTTTTAAGGGATAGAGGCTAAATGACAAATGAATGATGAATCAACAATGAACTAAAAATCACCACTCAAATTTGATTTCCTTGAAGGATTGAAGTCATGCACATCACCTCATGGCTTGATTGCAAATTGGCTTGATTACTTGGAAGACCTTGAAGGGTTAGTCCTCATAAACAAAATGCTAGCATAAACATGAACAAACTCACATAAAACTTGACATGATGCTTCAATGTTGAAATACTGTAATAAATTTGCTCTTGATTGCTCTTGACTTGATAATGCTCTTGATTCTAATTCTCACTAGATAATTTCACTTTTTTTTTCTTCAAATGAGGAAATGACTAGGTATTTGTATGTAATTAATCTAATTTTTTGAAAATAAAATCTTGATAGCCGACATTTGACATTTGACATTCAAATGATAAAATGCCAACTCCGATGTATTAAAATTTGGAGGAAAAATAGGGGGACCAAGTCGCTTAGGGCGACTTTGTCTTGGCCCTATTTTGTGGGGTATAAAATGCTGGGAGCAAAATATTAAATGTTTGCCTTGGTTTTATACATGAGTTTTCTTGATAAATGTCTAAATGAGCAATGAAATGCATAATTAAGACATTAGATGCACAATTAGGTCCACACACTTAGGAGGGAGAAAAATCTAGTGTAAAATTGTCATAGGTGACAATTTACGACGCTACATTTGTGCTACATTATATTGATGATGTGTTCTACCTTGTGTATGTATCTATCTCAACCAAAAAGATCAACCACGTAGACATAGTGCTCCACCTTTAGCATTATACCATGTTCCTTTGCATTTGTTCAAATGATGGAAGGGCCTTCTCCCCATAGCATATTCTCCTAACATTGCATTTCATGTCACCATCCTTCTTCCTATCATGTACAACTCAGTCACATTAGTTCAGTAATGAGGCTAGGCCACTATTTACGTCGAGAGGCGTCTACAATGGCATCCATCAAAAAGAAAAATTCAATGTAAGGAAAAAATCTTCGGCTTGAATTTGACATTCAAATGACATGCAACTGGCATAACTACATTCATTGTATGTAGATGCTTTTTCAAGAAAATTTAAAGCAGATTTAAAAATGATTTTAAATCTGTTTGATATCTTTGTTTTAAATTCATACAAAACAATATGAAAATCCCTCCACCGAGTGCTGCAAAAATCTAAAGGACGTTCAAGAGAGCAAGCCAAAATGATGGAAGTCTAGGTATGTTGCAGAATTTTGTATATACATAATTCCTCTTTCTTTTCCAGATTCATTTTATTACCTACTCTTCTTGATCATTGATAGATATTTCATTCTGTTGTAGTTTTCTTCTTCCGGTCAGGCATTTCAATTACTATCTCCTTCATTGCATATGCTATTCTATTTCTAATTGTAATATTATTATAGAAGGTTTGGCAACAGTTGTTAAGGTTTGCAGGTTGTTTCGTGTTAATGATATAAGATTTCCACAATCCATAATGTAAATTTTTGTTGCTTCTGGATATGATTGTGTGCAAGTTTTTTCATCAACGTTTCGGATCACACACCATGATCCATCTTCAGGATGAAACAAGAGAGCAAAAGGAGAAAACGTTGTTTCATCCTGATGATGGATCAGAGAGTGTGATCCAAAATGTTGTTTCGTATTGCTGAAAATATACTAGAAGAACAAATAACGCGATAAAAAAACCATTTGAGAAGCCATACCAAGAAAATGTCTCTAGAACTAAATTAGAGCTATAGCTGGCCACCAACTTTCAAAACTTCAGCACAAATGAAGGTAGTAAGAGAAGATAATAAGCCCTCAAGCAGCAAAAGTGTGACCATAATAGACTGCTCTTTGGTGTGCTGCTGCTTAGCTCTCAACTGGACAAAATGTGAGCTATGCATGTAGAGCAAGGGTATGGGCCGGTCTTTAAGAGAATGCCACATCTTCCGCTCAGGTCACATATCTTGCTAGGTTGTGGGCGAAAAGACGTTCTCCTTCGCAGTTGGTGAGAAGAGGGGAAAATGAGAGCAATGAGCACTCTCTTCACCCATTATCCTCCTTCCACACTTGCCATTCTCACAATCGAATTCTCTTGCAGTATTGAAGAAACATACGAAATGGGTGGAACTGGATTATCGTTTACCATTAATTGTTGCCTGATTTGGTTGCAGTTGTATGTATTTAACAAGCAAGTCCATTCAATGCTGATGATTTTATATCATAGAGAAATAGGATAAGTGATTTCATTACTATTTTTGGTGCTATGTTACTTTTGATTTTTCGTATGTGTAATTTGGTTTTTGTTTGATGAAGTATAAGTTAATATTATTGTCTCTCTGTTTTTTTATTTTTTTCTTTTCTTTAAGATTTATAAATCCTATTTTCTATGATGTCTGGCCTATATAATGTTAGATAAATGCATGACTTATGGAAATAGGCATATTATGAAATTTGTTAATAGAGACTAAACAGTTTCATATGGATATCAAAGATAGATTTATTTAGACAAGCATCATGATAAATACATGAAAACTATTTTTACAATCCTTCAATGATATTGAATAGTGAATAATTTTTTTTTAGATATGAACTGAAAGTGGTGACATTATGCTTTTTTTCGTTCTTGAACTTGAGGAGTCCCTAATTACTAAGAGATTTAATATATGGTCATCTTATTTTAATATATTCTATTCTTATTTTGATATTTTCTCTCCTTTAATAAGTTATAATAATATTAATAATAATATTACAAATTTTAAGAATATTGTATAAATTGTTAAATTATTTTTTCTTAGATAAAATAAATTACTTTTGTGTTAAATTAGAAATTGCTAATATTATAAATGAGTTTATTTTCATATTATCTTGAATTTTTCTTAGATAAAATAAATTACTTTTGTGTTAAATTAGAAATTGCTAATATTATAAATGAGTTTATTTTCATATTATCTTGAATTTTTCTTAGATAAAATAAATTACTTTTGTGTTAAATTAGAAATTGCTAATATTATAAATGAGTTTATCTTATGTTATCTTGATTTTTTCTTAGATAAAATAAATTAATTTTGTGGTAAATTATAAATTGTTAATATTATAAATGAGCTTATCTTCATGTTATCTTGATTTTTTCTTAGATAAAATAAATTACTTTTGTGTTAAAATAGAAATTGCTAATATTATAAATGAGTTTATTTTCATGTTATCTTGATTTTTCTTAGATAAAATAAATTACTTTTGTGTTAAAATAGAAATTGTAATATTGTAAATGAGTTTATATTCATGTTATCTTGATTTTTCTTAGATAAAATAAATTACTTTTGTGTTAAATTAGAAGTTGCTAATATTATAAATGATGAAAATAACACCTCGAGAAAGATAACTCTTTTATATATATTAATATTTAAGATATTTATGCTAGTTTGGAGTCCATCTATAATCCTCTAGTATAGTTGCTTCCTCACTATAAAGCATCTTTATTGGGCAAGCTTTCAGTACTTTTACATAGTAGAGACTAGAGATATGCAATTTTCCTCTTGTTCCGATAAAAACATCTTTATCATGTACTCTAGGGGAGAGGGGCCCATAGTGGAGTAGGGTCCAATAGTGGGAATAGAAGTAGTCCTCAGTGGGTCCCATAGTGACACACCTTAATATCCATAAAATACACAAACTAACAAATCATGTGATGCCACATCAACGCACCAAGACTTAGTGCACCACTATCGGTCTCACTTTTTTTTTGGGTCTTTTTTGGATACCTAAACAAAAAGCATGTTGATGTGGCATCATATTGATGATGTGGCCCTAAAATGAAATATAGAAGCACGCGAGTTGTCAAATAAACTATTGTACAAAATTAGGAGTGATTTGAAATTTCCACGTAGAATTTTGAGAAAGGCGAAGTTAAGGTGCTCCACTATGGACCCCTCTCCCCTAATAGTCTTACCACTCTCACCATAACATTCTCATATCTATCATTGTCATATTCAATACAATTTTCATTGAAATCCATTTATATAAACTCACTAATGTTGACAATTAACTGATTTTCAGAATCATAGTTGAATAAACCGATGAAACATAGCCTTTGGGTTTTCCTGTGTTATTTAAATCCATGCCAAATTCATTTTCCTCGAAAGTTTCTGAAGATTATGATTTCAGCTTAACACCCACCAAGTGCATTTTCCTGAAAATTTATATTGATACACAGTCAATAGGTACATGTATTATCCCAAACTGCTTTGTTTCTTTACAATATTTTCTTTCTTCTACAGTTACAAGTATAATTCCAAATCACTTTGTCACCTTTTAGGATTATCTCTCTTCTTTTTCTAATAGTCTGTGGAACATGAATACACAATCCAAGTTATAATTTGGTAGTTTGAGAATAATTCACTACCTAAGGGAAAAAGTCTATACATATTTATAAGCAAGGAGTACTAAGCCTTAAGTAAATATACAGGCTCACTGTTTATTAGAGACTTCTAGGTATAAATTGGCCTATCGATGAAGCCTTGCTTCCTTTTAAGCCCAAGTTCATCTTTTCAGAACCATAATATCTTCTTGGAAAAGTTGCAATTAATTTATAACTTCCAACACCTACTAAACCCAAGGAATCAACACATTTGTAAATAGAATGCACCTCGTCTGTGCACAAGAATCTACCCTCTTTTCAATCTCCATTAGGAAACTATATGAGAATTTGTATGACATTAGGACCTTTATCAGGTTGAATACCATCAACAGGTGCATTTTCTTTCCCATGAAATTGAGATGGAAGTTATTTTCCTACAGGCTTCTTCCTCTCATTGTCTTCTGACTTCTTCGAAACATGTCTAGATTGTGACTGTGTGCAGTGATCTCTCTCCTTGTTCGCTCTTAGTGCCGCTTGATATGATGCATCATGATCCTCCCTTAGCTCCCATTTGACAAGATCCCATGTTCTTCTTTAAGCCTCTCATTCATCAAAGCTGAACCTTGTTCCTTTACTTCTCTCTATAGGATCTCAACCAATAATTTGAAGGCACCGGACCTTTCATCTCATTCATATTGGACCATGGAATTGTGTGTATCTTCTCCATACAGTCCATGCCCTTCCTAAATATGGTTCATAACTTCATACCCTGTTCTGAAGCTTCATATTATTTTGCATGCATGGATCAATGAAAGTTGGCATGACTAGGAGAATGAAGGCGTGAGTTCTTAATGTATATCTATCCTCCATGCATTCCTATTTTCCACATCATGGGTATGTGCTTATGCTTGCAATAAAATGCTTTTTAAACCAAAGTGTGCCCCATTCCTCAAATTTACCTATAATTGTGCAACTTCCTCACAATTAGTTATGATAACCTCCTTTTCTTTCTTTTAAATAAATATTCAAGTTTGGAGTTTGAATCTACTAGCATAATAGCAATAAAGAGGAGGAGTTTTGAAGTTTCAATTTTAATAACAAGGTAGCAATAAGGAGTTTTGAAGTTTAGATTGAGGTATGGAAACAATAAAAAAGCATTTTAAAGTTTTAAATGAGGTAGCAAAAAGGAAACATAAATGGGTTTTAAAAGTTTTGAATAAGGTAGCATGGTGTAAGGTAATGAAAGGAATTGGAGAGCGTGGTAGCATTAGGTAGGGAATATGTGTATGAAATCTGACTCAATTCACCATCTACTAATAAAACCTTTAAATGTTCAAAAAAATCCTTTTTATGAAAAAATAATGCTTTGGAAAAGCTTTAAAATAATTCCACATACTTTTTTGGCAAACCACTTGGTCATCATTAGCACCACAAAATGGGGACATGCATAACTTTTGACTGGTAAGACACTTTTCCTTGCAATTTTTCCAAGATGACAAAAACACCATGGGTAAATGCAAGAAGATGAGTCCATGAAATGTGGAAGTTTTTGCCTTAGCAAAAAACCTGAAATCGGCTTCAAGAAAATGAGATCTATTTTTCAATAAGCGAGATCTGTTGGGTTTGGGGGTCAGGGCCTAAAATCTAAATAGGATCTATTTTTAAAATCGAGGGATCTTGTTTAATAATAATTATCCGGCGAGCCAACCACGGGGAAGCGGATCACCGCTTTACAAAATGGGATCCGTTTTGTAAAGTGACATCAAAAAGAGAAGCGAGCAGTCATTTTTCACTTACGCCACGAGATCCAGTTAGAGAGAAAAGAGCAAGTAATTACCTCAAATGGCGCCGACCGGTTGCATTTTCACCTTTTTTGAATTTTTAATACAAATTTAGGTTTTAGTATGTATTTTTTCAAATTTTATAGAGTTTTTTGTATTTTTATTTACCTATAATAAAATAAATGGCGATTTGTAGAAATCAAAAGAACAAGTGAAATGAAACCCTCAGATATCGAAAAGAAACAAAAAAATCAACCTTCAATTGTAACTAAAGAAAAAAAATCACCTTTTGAAACCCTAAATTGTTCAATCAAATAAAAAAAATTGCATTTGAAAACCCTAAATTGAAATGAAACAAAAAAAATTGCATTTTGAAAACCTTGATTGCTTTTTGGAAACCTAAGTGAAATCAAACAAAAAAATGCGTTTGAAAACCCTAAATTGAAATCAAACAAAAAAATTTGCATTTGAAAACCCTAATTTCAAACTTGAATATTTGAAAATGGAAAAAAATCATTTGCATCGCTTTGTGTTTTAAATCTTATTGCTTGAACATTTCAAAATTGAAAATTTTCATTTGCATTGTCAATATGTTTTAAATCTATATGCTTTGAATATTTCAATTTATGGAATTTATATTTCATTTGTATATTATCAAACACTAGTCTCTAACATATTAACATACATATAGTTTTCTACCAGAGTAATCCTTGAACCTCAGGTTTTGATTTAGGTTTAAAAAACTCACAAGGTTCACCTAAAATTTGATCAAATCAATCAATAAAAGTTGAATTTAGACAAAAACCTCCTACTTTCTTAGCCAACAATTGAACCATTTTGTCTATTGGCATATGCAAGGAATGTTTCAAAACCAAATCCAAATGGTGACATTAGTGATCTAGAGTCAATACAAAATTTAAGAATGGTTTCCAATGACATAAAATTAATCCATATCTACCATGAAATTGGGGTCTATTATTCAAAATAAATTCATGAGTTGAAGCTAATAGAAAACTAATGAGAAAGAAACCCTTTTGGAGAAGGGAGATAGACCTGATTGAATTTGTTCCGTGAAGAAAAAATGGTTTGCTAAATGATTCAATGCCATTGCACAATATGACCTATATAATTCAAAGGCTCTACACATCTTTTCCATTCCTTCATGAACACTACCTTTTTCACTAACTTGCAAGTCTATTATTCCAAGGGCCACCCAAGCTTCAACATTCTCAGGTTCTATCAAGTCCATTATTTGGAAGGAACTAATGAGAAAAGTAATGAGAAATAAATCCTTTGGGAAAAGGGAGAGAGGATTGAATTATCTTAGGCTAGATTGATTTCATCCAAGTGTTATCTTAAATAGATATAAAAGTAAAAATTAAATTAAAAAATGTAGAGAAAATAAAAATATTTTAAATAATTTAGTTATAATTTATATGTCAATGAGTGTGTGTAATAAATATTTAATATATCTAAATAAAATATTTAATCTATTTGAAATGGGTTGTGTTGCACATCTTCATATGATTATATGGTGAGGTTAATTCAATCACTTTCTCCCCCATAAAGAAATACCTTTCTCCTTCTATAGGTGATTGCATTAGAAATACTCTTAAAATTTTAAGTGGTGCCTTGTATCACTCTTGTAAACCCTACACCTACATTGACTCACCTCTTAAGGGTTTTGTTGACCTTGTTCCAAAGAGTAATGTAGCTAGATTAGGATCAATGAATCATTTTCCCCTATGCTCATGCTTAACAATCCTCAAATTTACTATGGATGATTGCCTTTTCTATAGAAAATCAATCCAACTATGGTCATAGGTTATATTTCCACTTCTTTTATTCATAGAATTCGAAGACGATTAGGGAAGGAATAGAAATTACCAATACTAATCAAGGATTCAATAACCAAATTTTAAGATCTAGCTCCAACAACTTGTCAAGACACATTTTGATTTTCTCTAAATATACATATTTCTATAAATTCAAGGGTAGACCATAGAGACTATCCTAAATTGTCAAAAGTGGGCTAATTTATAGTTGTGTGCTTAATTCCTCGGTCATAGAAGTAATCTAAGGAAATAGTCAATCTATTCTCACCTTCCTCTTGTTAGGGGTGTTAAGGCCTCAAACATTTCAAGAGAGGCTTCTCATGGAAGGGGAGGATGAAGGCTTATCATGATAAGATCGTGCAAGATTATAATATAAATGAGATTTCATGAGAGGTTGGTTATTCAAAACAAGAGTTATCTCAATCAACTGTTCCACAAGAAAATGTTGTTCTGTTCAAAGAAAAAATGGTTTGCTAAATGATTCAATGCCATTGCATAGTGCAGGTATATAATTCATAGGCTCTACGCATCTTTTCCATTCCTTTATGAACACTACCTTTTTCACTAACTTGCAAGTCCATTATTCCAAGGGCCACCCAAGCTTCAAAATTTTCAGGTTCTATCAAGTCCGTTATTTGGAAGGAACTCATTTTGGAAGCCTTTTATGTTTCAAAATGTAACATTGTAGTTATATCATGAGTAGCTCAGCCAATAATTTTTTTATAGAACATTGCAAGGTCTTTTGAAGACCCTTTAAAATATTAACTTATAGTAAACACAGATTTGAGAAAGATAGTGCTTCATGATTTACAGTTTATTTCTAGTTTGACATTGATGTACAAAAAAAAATAGTTAAAGCTAGAAGCACTATCTTGAACTTCACCAAATTTTATCCCCTTAAGCCATCAAATGTTTTGTCGTAGGACCTTACTTTATAGATCCCCTTAAGCCATCCTATTACCCTAAACCCTAAATCCATTATTTTGTCCTAGGACCTTAATTCATAGATCCCCTTAAGCCATCCTATTACCCTAAACCCTAAACCCTAAACTCTAAACCCTAAACCCTAAAGCCATCATTTTGTCCTAGGACCTTAATGAAATTTGGTTGCCTTGGGAAACTTCACCAAATTTCATTCCCTTAAGCCATGTCATTTTGTCCTAGTACCTTAATTCATAGTTCCCCTTAAGCCATCATAATTTCTCCTAATTTAATGTAATTTTTAATGAGATTTCACATCACATTAATAGTAATTATTATTTTTATTTGTAACATGTCTTAGACGTAAATGAGGCTTACAATTTTTTTCATTTGTATTTAATTAGGCCATTTATATTGAATGGTTTAAGGGGATTTTTAAACATGTATCTTACATTTTGAAATTACACATATAATGCAGGTTCACTTATTTCTTAGAGATCATGGATCAATTCAATAATTATGATATTCGTAATCCACCTCCATGCCCTCCATATCCACCCCCTTCACCTCCACCTCCACCCACTCTACCTCATAACCCCCCACCTCCACCACCTGAATCTGATAGTGCTTGATTGCAAGCAAAGAATGTTGTTGATGCTGTTAGGTCTATGGATGTGGTCTTAGATGAGCATCAATGATGGATAAAGGAGAGGAGAAAGTACTATTCTGAAAAGGAAAACACAAAGAAATGAAGAGATGCAATAGAGAGCCACAAAGCTTTTTTAAGACAATGATCTTATTTATGAATTTATGAATTTGGTTGGATGGATATTTTTAGCGATTTGAATTTATGAATTTGGTTGGATGGATATTTTTAGTGATGAATTTATGAATTTGGTTGGATGAATATTTTTAGTGATGAATTTATGAATTTGGATGGATGGATATTTTTAGTGATGAATTTATGAATTTGGTTGGATGGATATTTTTAGTGATGAATTTATGAATTTGGTTGGATGGATATTTTTTAATGTTGAATTTATGAATAATAGTATAATGATGAATTTATAATAGTATATTTTATGATTACTATCATAATTTCTCCTATTGGAAAAATGTAATTTACATGCCTTAGACATAAATGAGATTTTTGT
>VDFB02374152.1:0-13009 GCA_007258455.2 Sequoia sempervirens
CACTAGTAGAAATGTTATTTTCCTATGATATGTATCTTTATATATATATATATATAAAAGATGTTGTTTGACACACTATACTTTCAACCTGTGATACACATTTATTAATAGGCATACTCTCTCAAGCAATTATATATATATATTCGATTATTCCTTTTAATTATCTATATATAGAAGGATCATTTTTCCCTCTTAAAATTCTTAACTTATTTATTTATCAAATCTACCATCTACCCCTAAATAAACAAGTTAATCTTATGCTATCTATGTTTCCAACTCAATTCACATACTTAATTGTACTTTTACATATATAATTAACTACATATATATACATAAATAAATTCCCATTGTTTATAGCTAAGTACATATAAATAAATGTAATTAAAAAGGTAGCTCAATCACCCATATAGAAGTTAATCCAAGCTCATTTAGGATGTTACTCAATGAGAAAGTTAAGGAATTAGCTTTGTGAAGCAGCCCCATTATATCTCTTACTATTTTGCATATCTATCCTTTTTGGTATATACTTTATGAGAATATATCATTACTCTTTTATGCAGGAATTTGTTAGATGTTGTAGTTGCAAGTTCCCTGGTAGACATGTATGCAGAAGTGGCCGCATAGACAAGGCACGCAAACTGTTTTGACAGAATGCCTCTATCAAGTGCGGCCATACGGGATTCGGGGTGCGGGAGGGGGGCGGAGGGTAGAATGATTGCAGGATACGTACAAAATGGATACGTCGAAGAGGCTTTAGCAACTCTTAATCAAATGCAATCAACATGTGTAAAACCATATCCTGCAACATTATCCGCAGACATGCATGCACAATGCGGGAGCACAGGCAAGGCACGCAAATTGTTTGACAGAATGCCTCAAAGAGACACCATATCATGGAATGAATTAAATGATCGCAAAATGTGCACATAATGGACTTTGCAAGGAAGCTCACAAATCTTTGAATTAGTGAAGCGCTCTGGAACACACCCTATCGTTGCAAGCTTTGCTCGTGTTCTAGGTGCACGCAGTCAGGTAGGTTTAGTGGATGAGGGTTGCACATACTTCACACATCAGCAGCCCTTATTGCATTGAATATATGGTTGATCAAAAGGTGTGTATGGTTGACCTTCATGCCCGTGCTGGCTACCTAGAGGACACCCTAAATCCTATTACTAAAATGCTAGTAATTTTCATTTTAATAACATATTCTGAAAACAATCATAGAAACCTTATTTTCAGACTACAGTTCACCAAAATTGGAGAAGTGAAAGGTAATGCCATAGAGGAAGAGTTTGAAGGAGCGAATACCGTAGCAAAATGTTTCCTCGCATCCCCTCTGCCTTTGCCCAAACTGGAAGCTTCGTTCTCAGATGTTTTAGTTGCAAGTGCCCTGGCAGCCATGAGATGTTGTCACTGCAAGTGCCCTGGCCACCCTGTATGCAAAATGCCCTTTCGAAACTTTTTAAGCGAGTGCAACTGGTGGTGTAAAGACATACTTCTCTACCTTTGCCACCATTCTTCCACGTAGATAAGCATGCAAGATGAGGATGCAAAGACAAGGCACGTGTTCTGTTTGACAGAATTCCTGAAAGAGCTTGTCATCTCCTGGGTTGCCATCGTTGCATGGTATAAATGTTGGAGTAGAGACAAGGCACGAGGACAGTTGGCAGAAAGCTTCAAAAAAAATGTGGCATCCATTCTCAATTCCTGAATTATTATATACAAGTATATTTCTTATGATTGGGATTGTTACATTATCTACATATATACACTAGAATATAGATAATGCATTCCTGAATTATTATATACAAGTATATTTCTTATGATTGGGATTGTTACATTATCTACATATATACACTAGAATATAGATAAAACAAAGCATAAGAACACATATAAACATCCAATCATAAAATTCATGAAATAGTATAAGATTGATTTTGTAATGTGTCCTAATGTTCCTATAACAAAATTATTATCCATGTCTCATTTAGAGGGTGGTGGTTTGAAGGATCTCTCTCATATCTAATTCTTGATAGATCTAGTCAAATTGGGAGATCATGTATTATATCTATATTTTAATTGACCAACTAAATTGAATGATAAAAACAACAAGACCTCACAAGTCACAAATAAGCAACTTACTCATATGTCACAAAGGGGCCAAAAGTGGAGGGGCACTACAACTTAATGTACCATGGTGGTAGGAATAAGATGCTCATTATCACTTTGTCCATAACATAAGCGAATGGTCAGATACAATTTTTTTTTGGTGTAGATCTAGGCTATGAATCTTTTGTTTTGTAGAGCTTGATTGCTCATTTTCAATTTGTCTTTACAATGTGAATGTTAAGTGGGAGAATCTTAGGATTAGGTGTATGATTCATCTTGTAAGTTTTATGTCTTGATTACTCATATTTAAGCATGTAGATGACAAATAATTTATGATCTTCAAACATCATGAGATGTGGACATTATCTATTCTTTGAAATAGTTGGAGTGGTTATAGAACATCCTTCCAATTAAACACTCCCATGGAGTGCATAGATTTGATAAACTATTCATTTTGATTGCTATGACAGTATCTATGATATGTAGAAATGTGTAAGAGGAGATAATTTCTAATCTAGGATGTTGAGCATAAGCATATGTGTGTGTGTGTGTGTGTGTGTGTGTGTGTGTGTGTGTGTGTAATGGCATACACATATATATAGATGTATATATAGATACATATATATGCTTATATATATACATACATATATACATATGCACATATACATACATACATGTGCATGTATAGTGCATTTATATATAATAGATAAATATATCTATATGCACTATATATATCTATATTATCCACAATACAGATGCATATAGATGTATATATAAATAATAAATAGATATATACATAGTTACAATTTTATTTTCATAATTCAATTTTTATTTTTTATTTTTTAAATTAAAATTTTTAGTTGAGCATCCAAAGTTATGTGCTTAAAGACAAGGTTTTGAATATTAATGTTCATCAAAATTTATTATCAAAATTCATTGTCTAAATACTAGTAGGAATCAATTTAAAGCATGTTGAAATGTATTATGAAAAACATTATTCAAACATTTGCATCAATGCTAGTTTATGTTTCTTGAATCTTGTCAAATCAATAAAAAAAGCTTGACAATGATCAAGGGAGTCTAGCACATTTCTTTTTGTTTGTATTGGGTACCAAATAGTGTTTCCCAAAACTTTCCTTTGATATATGTATTCTAAAGCCAACAAATGTAGATTAGTTATCTTCACTTGTCCACCATGTCATTAATATTTATCATTTAATTGCTTGTTTAATTATAGTGGTAGATTAGTCTTAGGAAAAATGATAAGTATATTATATTGATGTAGTTTTTTACTTTGATTGATACAAGGTTTGGTGTTTTTGGTGGTTTTTTTGTTGCAAAGTTTTTTTCACATACACTTGTTGTTCATATGTTGTGGATAATTGTTTATGGTTTAATTACATGTTTGAATAGATTGAAAAACTTGATTGTGAATTTCTTTTAGTGTCATTGACCATATATTTAATAAGCATGTAAGGTAGAGTGTGGAGATGGACAAGATACATTAATGGAGAGACAAAGAGAGAAATATAATCATTAGGACATTTATGAGAAGTGCTTAAGCTAAGTGATCAAATAAATGATAAATGGGAGTAAGATAATGCAATGTTGTAATGCAGTAAGATGAAGTCAAATAAACATTGTATGAATAGCCATATTAAAAAATATTTGAACATATATGTGATGAGATAAGTTTTGTTCGATAAGTTTCATCAAAATGAGGATAAATATACTTGATTGAGTTATCCAAGTAAAAAATGTGATATTTGATAGATTACAATGTGTTTTGAAATATGTAATTTATACAATTTCAAACAGTTCTATAAAATTTTACATATTATAAAGAGAAGACATTGGTGGATTTCAAACAAAGAGGTTACAATAGAAAAATCACATGAGAGGCATTTGGGTATAGTAGTAGCAATACAAAATATTCTCAAGATTTGAATCAAAATTTGAATGTGAAAGCAAGGAGAAGGAAAAGACACATAACCTAATGTACCATGGTGGTAATAATAAGATTCTCATTATCACTTTGTCCATATAATTTAAGCCAATGATCAGATATAAGTTTTGTTGGTGTAGATCTATGCTATGCATATTTTGTCTTGTAGAGCTTGATTGATCATTTTCAATTTGTCTTTGTAATGTGAATGTTAAGTGGGAGGATCTTAAGATTAGGTGTATGATTTATCTTGTAAGTTTTATGTCTTGATTACTCATATTTAAGCATGTAGATGACAACTAATTTATGATCTTGAAACATCGCGAGATGTGGACATTATCTATTCTTTGAAATACTTGAAGTGGTTATAGAACATCCTTCTAATTAAATACTCCCATGAAGTGCATAGATTTTAGAAACTATTCATTTTGATTGCTATGACACAATCTATGATATGTAAAGACATGTAAGAGGAGTTACTTTCTAATCTAGGATGTTGATCATGACCACTTCTATGTGTGTGTGTGTGTGTGTGTGTGTGTGTGTGTGTGTGTGTAGAGAGATAGAGAGTGTGAGTATGTGTGTATGTATGTATGTATGTATGTATGTATACACATACATACATATATATATATATATATATATATAGTATGGATGTATAGATATATATACAGTAATCACATATGCATATATAGATGATGTATATATAGATCCATATATACGTATATATACATACATATATTCGTATGCATGTATACATGTAGACATATAAATTTATAGTGCATTTATAGATAATATATATATATGCACTATATATACATCGAATGTTAGTGTTCATCAAAATTTATTATCAAAAGTCATTGTCTAAATAGTAGTAGGAGTCAATTTAAACCACATTCAAATATATTATGAAAAACATTATCCAAACATTTGCATCAATGTTAGCTTATGTTTCTTGAATCTTGTCACATCAATAAACAAAGATTGACGAAGATCAAAGGAGTCGAGCACATTTCCTTTTGTTTGTATTAAGTGCAAAATGTTGTTTTCCAAAACTTTGGATTTGATATGTGTATCATAAAGCCAAGAAATGTAGATTACTTGTGTTAAATTCTCAACCATGTCATTAATATTTATCATTTAATTACATGTTTAATAATTAAAATAGTGCATTAGTGTTAGACAAAATGATAAGCATATTATATAGATGTAGTTTTTTACTTTGATTGATACAAGGTTGGGTGTTTTTGGTGGTGTTTTTTGTTGCAAGGCTTTTTGCACATATACTTCTTGTTCATGTGTTGTGAATAATTTTTTATGGTTTAATTACATGTTTGAATGGATTGAAAAACTTGATTGTTAATTTTTTTGTGTCATTCACCATATATTCAATAAGCATGTAAGGTAGATTGTGAAGATGTACAAGATACATGAATAGAGAGACAAAGATAGAAATATGATTATCAGGACATATTTGAAAAGTGCTTAAGCTAAGAGATCAAATAAATAATGAATGGGTGTAAGATAATGCGATGTTGTACTACAATGAGATGAAGTCGAATAAACATCATATGGATAGCTGTATTAAAAAATATTTGAACATATATGTGATGAGATAAGTTTTGTTCAATAAGTTTTATCTAAACTAGGATAAATATCCTTGTTTGAGTTGTCTAAATAAAAAATGTGATATTTGATAGATTATAATGAATTATGAAATGTGTAATTTATAGAATTTCAAATAGTTTTATGTACATTGAATCAGTCAATCTGATGCATGTGGAAATGATAGTTTCATTGTGATCATATTTGTATGGATATCAATGAGATTCAACCGAGTTATCTTTTCAAACTTCATTGGTTTAGGTAATTGCATTGAGAAATTGAAAGTAGTAATTAGTTCATGCAAGAAATAGTTAAAAGAAAAAAGCATGGAAATATTAGAAAGAGAAATTGTTGAATATGAAAGAGAGGCAAGATGGAAAAAATATTACAAATGTCCTTTCAAGTGCTTTTGAGAGGGAAGGAAGGGAAAGAACTTGATATCAAAATCCATCGATGGAAATTGCGATTCAACTCATTGGTAATAAATGAAAATTCCATGAAATGTTTCAAATAGCAACAAAACATTACCAATTGATGAAATGATTTTGATATATTGAGGTGCACTTCACATGGATGTGTGGAGAGAAAATATTAGATCCTTTCTTACTTGTGGGTAGAAAAATAGTCAATATTAATGAATTATGGTGTTAAGTCTATAACTCAACAAGAGACATTGACCCATAAAGGAAATGAAAAATAGGGAAGAATAGAGATGCACACATAAAATACAGAGAACAACAAACAATAGACATTAAACCATAAAATGCAGAGAACAACAAATAATAGATGTTAACTAACAAAATGCATAGATGGAAAAAACTATAAAATGACACTATAAAAGATATAAGAAATTACAAATGTCTTGTTTCTTGTCTCCAATACAATAGAAATAATCCTTGTTAGCAGGCACAAATTTCATTCTCATCAATCTTTCTAAGAAAATGAATAAACAATGCAAAAAACAAGTATGTAAAAGATATCGGAACTTACAAATTCCTCCTTTTTGGTTTCCAATATCATAGATATAAACCCTCTCAACAAATACGGATTTCATAGACATAGGAAATCACAACCAACTATTTCTTTGCTTCCAACATGATAGATATAAACCTTGTCAACAGAAAAAAAATTCTCCCTTATTAAACAATCTAAGCAAGTGAATAAACAACACAAAAATGGCTATAAAAGATATAGGAACATACAAACCTCTCCTTTTTCACTTTGAATATGATAGATGTAAACTGGCTGAGCAAATGAGAATGTGAGTAATGAGAGAAGTAAATCATTTATCATGCATCCATCAGTAGAAAAAAATGGGAAAATGAATGGAGAATGTAGTTATTACATGTGGAGGCAACGATTTGGAGTGAATTCAAACAACTAGGTAGAGGGGAGAAGAGACATTAACAATTGGGTGATAATGGTTGCTTTTCCGCACAAGGATCGAGTTACCATCAATAGGGTAGTTGTTGGTATCTAGAAAGGCTCTCTACGAAAGCATCTATCTGCATCAAAGTTCTCTATGCTAGTTCAAAACTTGTATGGGAAGGAAAGAAAAGTAGATCAACTTCTTTCCAATTCCCCCCATTCTAAACTATGATGGATATAGACTATGTGAATTGACACAAATTTCATCCTCATGAGCCCTTCCAACCATAGGAGGAGAGGATGGTGCCTCACCAATGCCCAAATCCACCATGAGTTCAACCCTAGGTGGAAACACGCTAGGATAGGAGGAACAAGGGAGGGTGAGAGAGGGCGTGACGGTAGGGCAATTCAAAATTTTGCATGGGTGGGAGAAACTGGAGCTAATGGGAGAGTGTGTGGCCATAACACCAAAAACTGTAGAATGTTTTTGGTTAGTCTCTCTTGTTGAGTTAAAGAATTAACACCATAATTCATTAGTGTTGACTTTTATGTTGGTCATGATTAAGAATGGAAGTAATCTTTTCTCTACACACATGCAAGCCAATTGCACTTAAATCTATTAAATGAAAATGAAAATTAGGTCTAAGTAAGTGTAAAATGTTTGGGTATAAAATCATTAAATTTGTGTCTATTGAGAGGGTTTGTGTCTATCGTATTGGGAGCGAAAAATGAGGCATTTGTAAGTTTGTATGTCTTTTATAGTGTTGTTTTATAGTTTTTTTACATCTTTGCATTTTATGGGTTAATTTCTATTGTTTGTTGTTGTTTGCATTTTATGTGTTAAGTTTTATTCTTCGCTATCCTTGATTGCACACATGCATGCCAACTGCACTTCAATCTCTTGGATGAAAATGAGAATTGTCTGTATTGTTTGGTATGGAAGTTTTAAGTCTGTCGAGCAAAGTATTATTTTTATTGTTTGTTCATTTTCTCAGGTTGTTTGTATCTATTTGCATTGTTTATTTGTTTTCTCAGATTTTTTGCAAAGAGTAGAATATTTGCCTCTTGAGAGGGTTTATGTCTATTGTGTTGGAAGTGAGAAACAAGGCATTTGTAAGTTCCTATATGTTTTAGAGTGTCATTTTATAGTTTTTTACATCTTTGCATTTTATGAGTCAATTCCTGCTCTTCCCTATTTTTCAGTAGCTTAATTGTTTGGTCTTTGTTGTTTTAATTAAAGGGAAAAATAGGATTTAAAGGGACTTGAAATCATTTTCAACTAAGGATACAAAATTTTCCCAAGGAAAATATTCAACTAACTACCAATTGCAACCCAGTAGCCAAAAATAACAAACGAGAGGGTGCTTAAATAAAAGTAAGATAAAAGACCACCATCAACACCCAACAACAAAACAACCTAAAATAAACTAACCCCTAACAGGAAACAAAAAGAAAGAAAGAAAAAACCACACACTAATTCAAGCCACCTAGAGTGTTGACAACCTCAATTTGCTAGTTCCTAAGCCTCTCGACCATGTCCAACAACTCTTTCTTCTTAGCATCAAATGTTTTCTTCCAATCTATCAACCCTCTTCCAACATGACCTTTGTTGTCATCCTTAGCCACTTTTTTCCCCTTGCCCTTGGTCGCATGCTCTTTCTCCACAAGCTCGAAGAAGTAAACCTAATCCTCCCTGAGCTGACTAATTTTCCTAAATAGGAAATCCAAGGAGTTTGCATTGTTCTTGACCAAGATATGGCATGCCTGCATTAACTTCTTGATGTCCATATTTATGCCTAAAACCTTAGCCTCCATAGCCACCAATATATCCTCACACAAAGACTTAAAATCATGATAAGAACCCTCCAGGTCCACCATTCTATCTATAAGAATGTCTAGCACCTGGAACCCTTCGGACCATTCTTCATATTCTCTTTTAAGCCTCTGATTTTAATATTGATTTTATTGAACTCCTAAAGAGTCCACTTAGCCAATTTAAAGGTACTAGTGGCTCCAGCCCTAGCCATATCGAGTAAATCAAACATGGAAGTAGCATCATCGTCAAGGTAAGAAAAGTCCTCAGAAAGAGGATTTACTTCAAGGGCTCCTACTTGGCTTTGCTCTTCTCTACATTCTCCTCATCCAAACCCCTAAATTCCTCATCCTGTTCCTCCTTGGGTAGGTCCTACATGGGAGAATCCTCAATGGCCACTGTCTTTTCACTAGCATCCTTTTCCTCACTAGCCATTCTAGGGTCCTTGATCAGAACCTCAGAAGCCTTGTTTTCTAAATTGGAAATTCTCTTTGATAGCCTCCTTAGTTTATCAACCAAACCCTCTACATTACCCTATCTCCCCACCTCCAACCCACCACCAGCAATAAATTTACCAACAACAACCTCTGCAAACTTAGGAGAAGAATCTCTCGACCCCACCTCCATGTCCTCACTCACAGAAAGGGCCAATCGCTTAGGCAACCTGCTACACTTGGCACTAGCCACCTTCCTCTTCTTTGAAGATGTAGCCACAACCACAAGTGAAGCATCCTCTGCATCCTCATTCCATTCCTCCTCTTCTGAAGGAGACTCCAAACCTGACGACCCAGACAGATCACTAACCACTTTTTCCTTTCCCTTGATGGCTAGAGTTGGGATGAGAGCCTTCACGTGCTCCATAATAAGAAGGATAAGCCCTTCATGGAAGACAAGGGCCCTCCTATTCTCTAGATGCGCATAAACCAAGACCTTCAAAGAAGATAACATGATAAAAGGAAATGAAATGAACAAACCATGTCAAAAATGGTTGAGGAGCATGAAATGGTGACCAAGAATAGCCCTAAACCTCCCTTCCAGGGTCACGTAATGCATCAAGACCTCCACAACACTCGCCCATATTTTCTTGAGGGAATTTCTCTCATAACCCCAGCTCTCCAATTTTATTAATTGCTTCCTCTCATCATCATTGAAAAATTGAACCATCACTTCTTCATTTCTTTTTTCATCCTTAAAAAACTTCTTACCCACAGTTAGCATTCCCGTTACAGTGGAAATCAAGTCCTCATTGACCTCCACTTCTATACCTTTAATCTTTAGCTTATATTTTCTTGAGATAGAGACTTGACACTATAATTCATTGGTATTGATTTAAAGAGAAAATTAAATAAGTTAAATTGATAGTTGCACTTTTCCATTTAACTCAACTCAAATTAACACACTATACTTGTAGCAAATTTATTTTAACTTATCAATAAAAATTCAATACATACACTTTTGATTTCATACCTGAGAAGAAATTTCACTTTATCCAACTAAATATTTTGTGCCCTATATGCTTTGCTCTTTCATTTATATTCCTTTGTTTATGATGTGAAGTTTTAAATTTATTGAGAAAAGTATTATTTATGTTGTTTATTCATTTTCTTAGATTGCATGCATGATGAGCATGCATCAAAGCATCCATGGTAAATCAGACATATCTTGAGCAGATAGACATCCTTCAATGTCTATCACTATTTCATGAATACAAAATTATTTTGGATTGGAAAAATTCAAAATGATGACCAAAATATCAAAAGCCAATGATGAAATTGTAAAAATAGAGATTAATCCATAAGAACGCTGATTGATAAGGAACAACAGAGATTAAACCATTGCAAAAATGTAAAAAATGATTGAGAGGGTGAAATTTGTGTCTGTTGAGAGGGTTTACGTCTATCGTATTGGAAGTGAAAAAATGAGCCATTTGTAAGTTCCTATATCTTTTACTGTGTCATTTTATAGCTTTTTACATGTTTGCATTTTATGGGTTAATGTTTATTGTTTGTTGATCTACGCATTTTATAGGTTAATTTCTACTTGTCCCTATCTTTGAGTGCTTTTATGGATTGGTCTTTGTTCTTGACTAGAAGACTTAACACCATAATTCATTAATTCCATCTTCTCTTCTGACCATGATAGAGATTGGAAGTAATATTTTTTTTGCATGCTTGCATGCCAAGTGCACTTCAATATATTAAATGAAAATGAAAATTCTAAGGCCTCGGTGAGTACAAAATGTCTCCATATGAAATAAACATTGAGTTCTTTGTTGACCACCATTAACAATGTAATTAATCTATTGTCTTCATGCCCAAAATTTTCACAAGAAAAAACCCAACATTTTTTTTAACCTAAGTTCACAACTTAGCGCATTCCCTACAAGCCACCATTGCGCAACACAACTACAAAAGTCTAGCATTATTTAATGATAATATATTGAAAGACCCACAATACATTATAAATAATTAACTATAGTTCCTTGATGCCCCACTCCTATAATCGAGTTTTAAATATATGCTATTCTAATTTATTATCAAAGACTTGATGCCACATCCATTAACTTACTATTTAACTTGCACTTTAATCCAGACATTTTTTTGGGTATTATATCATCCCAACTTTGTCAAACTGATTTAATTGAAGTATAGTTGACCAAAAATATAGTCATTCCAAAATTCACATGGATTAAGATTAAAAGCTTCAATAATATTAGTACTTAATGTCAATTTTTAATTAGTTCATTGAAATACCTTGGTGAAAATACTAAGTTGGTTCTCTTCATATTCCAAGGTATTGATCCTATAACTATTTCTTTTTAATTGCATAAATTGAATGTATATAGAATGACCCATTAAATAATCACACTTATTATTATAATTAAGTAATAATATATTATTACTATTAATGACCAAATAGTGATTAATTAATATGGTTATTATTGTTCTCTAGCCACTAGCTCGATAATAGTATCATTGTTATAGTGAACATTGGTGGTTTTCACTAAGACATTCCTTCACCAGTTGTTGAACATGATTAATTAAGATTGAATTACTTCTGCTTTCTAAAATAACAATTTTGCTAGTTGTAAAATATCCAAATCACTATCAAATTATTTTCCTTAACCTTTTACTTAATTCTAAATTGGCAATGTTATGGTGTTGAGCCATAATATTGATTTTAATATTTATTTCCTTGTCTTCCCTATTTTATGTATTCTTTCTTTTATTGAAAATAAGAACATGTACCCTTGATATGAATATTATTGTGAATCAAGGTATTAATATCATTAATTTGATTTCTAACTTATCAATAAGATAATGACAATTATTTATCTTACCCACAATATTTAGATGATTCACTCATCTACAATATTAATATACAAACGTATCATATACAAATTAAATAGTGATATTATTATCTATTTTGAGATATTATTGATTAACTTACAACCATACCATCCTTGGAGCTTAGATTATATATTGATAATTCAATCTCCTTTAATTGTATGCCTATCGCCCTCACTATTCCAATTAGAGTTTTCTTTGATATCATCAGCCATCATTGATAGTACTTGCATAAATAATGAATAAATAAATAGATCACATTACAAGTAAGCTACGCACTTGAGTCACTAGAAGTGGAGACTAATTATCGATGCAATGCACCCTCTTACCATAACATTAAATTGGAGTATTCTAAAAGACGCTTTATATGAATAAAGTTATTAATTATATTATTGAAGTATGTTGCTCACCTGGTTTATGTTGTCCTGTAGGATTTCTTTGACCTGTGGACATTAAAATTCTTTACGTAATTTATTTCCGTAGTTCTTCAATATACTAGACTACATACTTTCGAAACACCTCTTTACTAATTCAAGATTATTATCAAAGTTTGTAATTATTAAATTGTTATCTAGCTACCTACTACCCACCAAAACCCAAATTTAACGTTACATAGATTTATATGCTACAGGTATCAGATGAGCCAGAGACATGAACATTTAATTGCATTTACATAGGCAACTAGACAAAAGTTCCTACAACCAAAAAAAATGGTCGGTAGCATAATGCCTATGAGGATAGAATGGTATGATTGCACCTTTACATGATCTGCCCAGATTTAATATTTCCAACTATTTTCAAAGCCATTCCTCACTTATTTCT
>VDFB02374153.1:0-35899 GCA_007258455.2 Sequoia sempervirens
AAATGGAGAAGGACAATTGAGGTCATACATGGAACTATGTAGATATTGGGTGAGATTGTTCGATATTTATGCTTTATCTTTCCTTTGTTCTTTATTGTTTAGCTTAGTTTACATTCAAGTTTAATTGCATGTTATTGCTTTAATCCACTTTGTTTTCATGATGTTACATTTGGTGAACCTAATGTGAAGACATGCTCTTCACAAATCCGTAAAAAAATTATTCCTTTTGTAGGTATTGTACAGTTCGATGCATATGATGCACGAAAAGATGCAATTGACACTACAACCTTATATGACGAGTAAAGTGATGCATCTGAAAAATCACAACGCATCCGTAGCTTTCCACAATGCAATTGACTAGTGAAATCCAAGATATGTCTATTGCTTTGCACAACACATCTGACTAGTTTAGTTTCTGAGTCTGAATTCTTAATTTGAAGTTTGCATTTTTTTTTATTATGCCTAATTTTGAGTTTGCAACGTGTGTCTTTAAGGATTTAACATAGTGTTTGCAAGACGTTGCATAGAAGACAAGTTTTTGAAACCTTTTTGTAGAATGATCAACGAAGACAGATTTAAAACTACTGATGAATTGTTTTGTAGGACGTGTGTCAAAGACTATTTTGAAACAAGACTATCTATTTAGAATAAATAAAATTTCAATTAGTGCTTAAAAAGAACCCTGTCTACTGTGTTTTGTGCACTTGCATGCTTTGTGTTACCCAATCTAGTGTGTATGTACACATTGGATTTTTTCTTTTTTAAGAGAGGCTTCCCTAGGGATTTCATCACCTCAGGGTTTGAATTTGAGCACATTTTCTAGTGGGCTATATCAAAGGGGGTAGAATGAAATTTGTATCCCAAGGAGTGGCTAGCATCATTCAAAGCCAAGCCATGAGACCCTCGGTCCATCAAGACTCAGTGGTGATGAGAGCAGGAGAGACCCTCCCAATCAGAGGCTATTTCATATGGGCTCTCCATTCACATATTCCCTTACTAGACACCCTTTGTTTTAGAAACCCAAATCCTTCTGTCTATTGGCATAGGAGGTCATACCTCTAAAGTCATCTCACATCCATACGGTTCTTTGTAGAAATGAGAAGCATGGCATGGGAGTTTGATGAGTATTGGCTTCGGCTGCCCGGAGAAGTGAAGTGTCATGGAGGGGAGCTAGTGGGGTCAAGCTTCTAATCATCCACTCTAAATAAGCATAGCTGGGGAAACCCAAGTGAGAATTCAGTAAGATACTATCACATTCTAGCGTTAGGATCGTACTTTCCTGATTTAAATATTATTCATGTTTGAAATACTGTGTTTTCTGAGTGTTTTTTATTTACCAAAAATTTGTTCAGAAATAGTGAGTCAAAAACCTATAGTTTACTAGAAAAACACATTTTTTCACTAGAAACCCGCAATTTCTAAACTGAGTCACATTTTTCAACTAATAAGTCACATCTGTCTAAACTAAGTCTAATTTGTCAGTCACCAGAAATCGAGTCACATCTTTCAACTAAGTTGCATCTGCTTACTAGTGAGTCACATTTTTTAGAACAAACTGCATCTGCTTAATAGAACACTACATCTGATATCTCAAGTCATACGTTTACACTTTTTTTATTGGAAAACTGCATTAGAAATTTTCTATGATACATCTGATTAGGTGAGCCACATCTACAGTCTGGAACGACACATATGCTTTGTCACAAATCCAAACCTTTATTTACCAATACACTGTCTAAGTTTGAAAACCACAACTAATTAGTTCTGAGTCACATCTAATAGAGTGAGTCACATCTGTCTAATATAGAGTCACATCTACCTAATACAAATTGAGACTTGATTCACCAGTAGACCACACTTGACAAAACAAACCACATCTGTTGAAGTCTGAAACACATTTGCCTAATGAATAGAAAACTAGATTTCACTATCACAGACCAAAATCAAACAGTCTTACTAGTATCCGACTTATCCTTTTACACTGATCCTTGCATAGAAACTAGAAAAATTTCTCATACTTTGCACAATTACATCCTTTAGGTATCATTCAGTCATAGCGATAGGAATCCTAGTTTTAGATCTTACTTTCATATTAGGAGTCTTTATTACCTTTAGAAGAATCATCATTTGGAGATCTTAGAATAGGAACTTTCCATGCTTTGGATAAACCCTTTCTTCAATGAACCTTGTCATCATATCTTTTTGTCCTACACGTGAATCCTTCCAGCTCGTTAGTCTATTTTGGGAGCTCACCTTATCTTTTGGTCCTTTTCCTATGAAGGTTCCTTGTCAAAACTAAATTGAAACCTAGGTTAAAGCTTTAGGTGGTAGGTAACTTCTTTTAGAATCTTCCAAATTTGATCACTTAGAATTTTGTGTATGTAGACACTGTCATCCTAGGATAGTATCATTTTAGACATTCCTTATTTGCAAGAAAAAAAAAAAAAAAATAGCTGCATTCATTCCTTATATCTAGAAAATCCCAAAAACATAGACTAGATTCATACCATATATAGACTTAATTTTTTTCATCACTTGCACTTTAAGCTTACCTTACATGGTTGAAACAAGATCTAAAAGGAAAAAAATGGAAAATATGGCTGATCCAAATGACTTCATCAATCCATTCTCAAACCCCTTTTCAGGGACATCTTCATCGAGACCTCACAAGACTTTATTAGAAAAATTTGTTACTAGAGATGCACAAGGATGCATTGTAGTTGAAGAAATAGATGTTGTTGCATAGGACCCTGAGTTTGCTTCCTTTGTAGATGACTATCTAGAAAATGATCCTCAATGATACTTAGCTAAATTTCTAGCAAAAGGTGCCAAGTTACCTCTTGGATTCGACATCCATACCTTGCAAACAACATCTACCCAAGGAACAAACATGACAATTACTAGTAGTACTAAAGCTCAAGTAACTACCTCTATACCATTTGGAGTACCTACACAGAGTTCTCCAATGATTCACACATCTCCATTTTGTACATCAAGCTCAACAGAGGGTCTAAAATTTACCACATGGGCATCATCATCCAATCCCTTCAGTCCTCTTGTTGGGAACAAAAGACCTAAAATGTTAGCTCCTATACCAAGTGTAAATGTCACTAGTACCATTCCATAGACAACATCTATCCCAAGTGTTAATGTCACTAGTACTATACCATTGATTGGGGTCTCACGTATAGGAAACATACCCTACTTTCAATATGGAA
This sequence comes from Sequoia sempervirens, assembly GCA_007258455.2. Lineage (NCBI taxonomy): Eukaryota > Viridiplantae > Streptophyta > Pinopsida > Cupressales > Cupressaceae > Sequoia > Sequoia sempervirens. Next base: position 3,219 of record VDFB02374153.1, read on the forward strand.
GTCGATCCTCCACTTCACAAATTCCAAATTAAAATCTAGTTTACATACCGAAACTTAACCAAATCCCATCAAAAAATGTTGGATTCCAAAACATGTACATAGACCCAATCAATCCAACTAACACATCATTAACATAAGTTGATGTCCTATAGACACAAATGCATGCCTTACAAACATAGATGGATAACATGGCGATGTCTAACAAGAGAAATCTCTCAGCAAAGGATTTATTCCCATTTCCCTTTGACAAATCATTATACATGACACCTTTCCTAGATGAGTATGTTATACTTAAATTTCCCAAATATAACAGAAAGCATAATCCAATTGAACACATAAGTGAATTTTCCATGATGTGCATAGATGTCGCATACGACCCCACCTATCTTATGAAACTCTTTCTGAGAAGTCTTATTGGGATTGAATTAGAATGGTTTTTGGGTTTCCAATATGGCACAAAATCTTGGGATGAACTAAGTGAAAAATTTATTGAGCACTTCTCCTTTAACATCGACAATGAGATCAACATAGTGACCTTGTGTCATACTACACAAGATGAAGGAGAAAATTTTATCACCTTCTTCTAGAGATGGAGAAGTATATCCAATTGATGTCCTATAGAGATACCTGAGAAACAAAAAGTCACTATATTCCAAGAAAACCTCAACTCAAAATTGAGAAGTAACTGGAGAGTACATTGTTGCACATCCTTTGCAAAACTAGTGGAAAAAGGTCTCATTGACAAAGGGGAACTCAAGACACCCAATAGAAATCCAAATGTGTAGAACACCCCTAATGATAGAAACAATTTTTGGTCTTAGAACAAAAATGTTACTAATGATGGGGTCGTTGATGCTAAAACCTTACAAGTAGGACCAGTCATTACACTTAGAGGAAAAAACCCCTTCACCAACACACTCAATGGCATTAATCAAACCTCCAACACTACCCAAAACACCCAACGTCCACAACAATAGAGTTTTCCAAAATTTGAGTTCACTCCCTTAGGGGAACCCCTTGAATCGGTCTTCAAACAACTATTGCAACACAATATCATACAACTTCAAGAGCCAAGACAATACGATCTAGGGAAATTGAAATAATTTTGGTGGGATGACAATGCCTTTTGTGATTTCCATTGGACTAAAGGACATAGCCTACAAAATTTCTGACAACTAAAAAACATCATAGAGGACTTTGTCGAGAACAAAACTATTGAATTCAGTGGACCGAAACAAACATCTTTAAACATTGATCACAAGGTCTTTTCTGATCCATTACATGACCATGGGAAAGGAAAAGCCCCTAGTTTGGGAAACAAGACCAATACTTCTGCCAACTATGCTAGTGTCAAGCATGATTATAGTGGCCCCATCATAATTTACATCTGAGCTGCCGATGAGCATGTCAACATGATCACCAATAATAAAACTCCCTAGTGTGTTGTCAACACTCGCCGAACCAAGATCACTATCCAAGGCCCTCCATCACACCAGACATCATAGACTTCTAAGCCACAATATAACTTACTTGACTAGTTGAGGAAGACCCTAACCCAAATTTTTATCTTGGAACTATTGCGTATCTCCCTCAATCACCGATCCATTCTAGACAAGGCTTTACAAATCATGACTGTCCCCAATGACCTTGATGTTAATCGTTTCCAAGAGATGGTAGGCTACTTAACCAACAATCATCATGCTACATTCTCCAAACAATATGCAACTAAGAAGACAAATCATAATGACCTATTACACCTTGAAGTCCTTTTTCATAAAATGAAAGTTAGATGAGTTTTGGTAGATGGAGGAGCAAGGTTAAATCTTTACACTTTAAAATTGGTTAAGGCTTTAGGCTTCTCACAGGCATGTGTGGACACCACCAAAAGCATTTTCATTAAGACTTATGATGATGAAGAATGAAAATCAAAGGGAGTTGTAACACTCCCCATTAGAATCAATCCTGCAGTTATGGAGACAAACTTCCAAGTCTTGGATCTGTCCTCAAATACAACCTTCTGCTAGGCAGACCATGGATTCATGCTATGAAGGAATTCCCTTATACCTATCATCAATGTCTAAAATTCCCCTACAATGGAACTGAGATTACAATAGATGGTGACCTAGATCCTTTCCAATATTGTACTAATCTATGAGAGATACCCCAACACCAGGTGCCTGTAAACCAAGAAGCTTCATCAGCCAATTCATCTCACTATGTCAATCCATCCACTCTAAAAAATCCACTCCACCATCACTATGGGTTGTGGAGAATATCACATGAAGATATCTTATTGTGTTAGCCATTTGGTTCCTCCTAAATCATACAATTGACCTACAATAGATAGGAGCTAATTAGTGGTCACCATACACATCCCTCCAACAACAACTTTCACAAAATGGGGAGAATTGAGTAAAGAAGCCATAAATAAAGATGATGTGACCTCCTAGTTATACAAAAAGGACAATGAAGAAAATCCTCCACTTGCTCAGATACCTACAGATCAATATGGAAAAGATTTCACCATAATTCAGAGAAAGGGATACAATGGACATAGTGGCTTAGGCTTACATTAGAATGGGAGGATTGAACCTATCATTGTTTATAAATGGACGAAAGGCCTAGGGCTTGGGTTTCAACCAATCTAGATTGGCGTTTCTAGTCCCACATCACCTTTACTCAAGGAAGTAAGTGCTTCCAAAATATTGAGACATCTAATGAGCCATCTGACCAACCCTACTATGATTCCCTCGACTCTAATGAATATGAGTGGGATTCCCTATCCTCCACCTCTGTCATGGACCTTGATAAACTATTTGGAAAACTTGAAAAAAAGCTAAAATCCTCACCAAATCCATTGAATTCCTATCCACCGAAGACTTTGACAAAAGAGGAATGGTTTAAACATTACTATTGGGAATCTCTTGATCCTACCTCTTGCGAACCTGACAAGTCCACTTCATATAATCACACCTTGACAATAGGCCCACATCATAATCCACCTATGCCAAAGAAAAAGAACAAAGATGATTTTGTAAGAAACCTTTGTGACTATATGAACAACTTATCTCTTACCTTCACCCCTTTGAACTTTGACAGCTCCAATGATGGCATGCCCTTAGTTTATCCCTAGCTCATCAATTGGGACCAACAAGACACACCCATCTTAGATATTTTTGAGAACAACAAAGAAATTTCCGAGTTCCTAGGACTACGAGAAGGCATACCTAGTGGTGATCATAAGGCTAGCTTTACCATAGACTTGGATAAGATGTCATATTTTGGGGAATTTGTTCAACCCTCTAGTTGCAAAAATAAGAAAAATAATGACAAAAATAAAAATGATGAGTCCCTAGGTGAAAACTAAAAGGCGCCTTTGGACAATAAAAAATAAAAAAATAAGGACACATCTGAAGGTGAAAACCTCTCTGAGGAACTTAAGGATGGCAGTTTGAACATTCTCCTAGTTGCTCAAGAAAAGTCACCCATGTTAGTCAAAGAATCTATGGAAATCAACATAGGAATTGAAGAGAATCCTTGGCTAGTCTATTTTGCAGCATCTTTGACAGAAACAGAGCAGCCTAAATTTCACAATTTCTTCACACAAAGGCATGTCAACTATTCCTAGTCATATGTTGACATGCTTGGGTTAGATCCTAAACTTTTACTACATCATTTTCCCTTACAACCAATTGTAAAACCAATGAAACAAAAATTGAGGAAAATGCACCCACAAAATGCTCTACTAGTCAAGGCTGAATAAAAGAAACTGTTGGATGTCGGCTTTATACGATTAATTGACTATGCAAATTGGATTTCTAATTAGGTACTAGTCACAAAACCAATAGGGGAAATCCACATTTGTATAGATTTTAGAGATATCAACAAAGCTTTTCCTAAAGAAAAATTTCGTCTATCGAACATTGCAATGATTGTTGACTTAACAACAAGATACGAGATGCTATCCCTTATGGATGGATTTTCAGGGTATAAATGAAGTTGAATTAGGACCCATGCCATAAATGGCATGAGGATTAGGTTGACCTAATCAAGTGATTAGGATTGTACAAACATGAAATTAGGAAGGATAATGAGGAATTAGTGTAACACCGATCATACAAACCCCAAAGAACAACATTGCAAACATTTTTTTTTTTTTAATAATACAAAGTAAACATGCAACTAAAATTTAAAACATATTTACATTGCACATTAACATCATAACATCGTGTCCTCTGGGGCACGAGAGGTCACATCGCATAACAATCACAAAACAAAAAGATAAAAGATGAAACTGAATAACTTATCTAAAATTACATCCATCATAACATTACAATAACCATTTACAAAAGTACATCCATGAACCATAAGTAATAGTATTATTACATCACATATTACAATCATAATGAATCTCATACAATAATGTTTACAAACGTTCCTAAATAATACATCATCGTTTAAACATTACATTACATGTTCTCAATACATGAATTACAATAAATCTCCCATACATGTGGGATAATACATAGTACAGTAACATCTAAATTACAAACAAACATCAGGTACAAGCTCCAACTGAAGAATACTGAGAAGAATGGACGTTGGTGGGGAACCCAACGGGTGCGGAGCATGTTCCACCCAACCACGTGGGTTATAAATAATCCACCCCCCGTGCTCAGAGGTGACAAGGAAGTAATCACGACCATGAATGCCATAAACCAATCCCAATAAAAGACAACATAGTACAATATCTCCAAAACAACATCAAGGATTACAAAGAACATAAACGACAACATTCATGAGTCAACATAATAAACTTAAAGCCATAAATCTCATCACAACAAAACAAGGCAATAACCATTAACCAAGTAACCAAAGAGCAATCATGAAATATTTCCAAATGAAACTGAAACAACAATCAGAATACAATTCCAGAGGCAACCAAGAAACATGGCATAAGGGTGTCTAGTGGAGAGTGTCATCGCATAGCCTACATGGGTTATTTTGGCCCTTCCTCCAACATGAGGCACCGGCCCCCATCTATGGCTATCCTGGCCCTTCCTCCTACTTGAGGCGTTGGCCCCATAGGATAGCTCATGCAAAGTCGTTAACCTCTCATGAGGACGAGGTTACAACTTTGCCGACCACAACCTTCTCAGCCTATCATTAGTCTGCGATAGCCCTAATGCATAGATAAGGTATCCAATATTATCTTGTGTGTTTTTACTACCCATCCCCCTAAGTTCTATTATTAGGTTTTCAGTTGTTTAACTACTCTTACGCGGGTTATCCTGAGCTCTTCCTCCTTTTGAGGTGCTTGCCCCCACGAAGAGCCACTCTCCTAGAAGATCCCGAAAACATAACAAAACCAAAACAAGGAAAGGGTTGTACCATAAGAAACAAAGCATATATCACCACCAAAGACCTGCGAGGCATTGTCCATCTCGCTAAACACATACAAAAAATCACAACACAACTCGTACAACCCTTCCAAAATAATAATGCTAAAATCATGCAACATCTCGAGCACATTATACGAGGGTAAACATCCAATGATAAGAACATGCCTCTGGAAAACTAGGGTTCACAAACTCCAAAAATTGGGTTCATAAGATCGACAGGGTTCCCTCATTACAAAAGTCAAAATGAAAACTCAAAGAAATAAAAAAGTCAAGCAAAATTAGAAAATAGAATAACGTAATAACTTTCACACAAAGTTTATATAATTATTTAAATTACATTGCAAAACCTCTTTTTCCTTTATAAAATTTCGCAAAAAATTTCAATAAAATTTCCAATTCCCAATAAAATTTGCCTTTTCCATAATAATCACAATTATAATTTTTTTATACTAAAAATGAATTTCATATATAAATCAAAATTCTAAAAAGATTACATAATACATATATATATATATATTATATATAAATATGTATATGCATGTATGTATATATATATGTTTGTATATATATAATATATATATACAGCCATATATATATATATATAAATAAACTAAAACAAAACTTGTGAATGTATGAAGATTAAAATTAGGCCTTTTAAGAGTACTACATACGGTAGTCTTTAAGACTATTGTGGGAAGTAATGAGGGCTGCACACAGTGCGAGAGTTACATGGCTAGAGCCACCCTCCACACTACAAATTCAATAATTTTTTTAATTTAATTTAATTTATTTTTTAATTTTTTCTTGATGTCCAGGGTATCCCGGCAACCCCCAGCCCTTCACTTAGAGGTGAGTGTGAGGCTGAGACTGAATCCTAGAGGTGGTTAGCAAAGCTAGAAGCCATGACACAGTTAAGCTTCGAGGGTGAGTCGAATCCGAGAGACCATGAGGAGCCATCCCACAACCTCAAGCGACCGTTAGCTGCAGTGCAGTTTTTTTGAATTTAATTATATATATATATATTTACATAAAAATTTGTGTGTCCCAACATCTTGATTCAACAAGAGCAATATAAATCTCAAAAGAATTTAATTAAAATACTATGCACTTATATATATATTTATATATCTTCAATATATGTAAATATATGTAGGTGCATTCAAATGAATAACAATTTTTAGGAATGGGACATAATTTCCTCAAACATAGAAATATAGGAATAAATAAAATCTAACTTAATTACTATCTTTTTCTATGGGAAAATTTTTCATTTGAATTGATGAAAGGAATTTCATATCGAATCCCTAATTTTATATGAAAATTTGTCTAAATATGGGCATCCATTGGTTTCAAAAGGAAGCTAATTTTCTCAAAACATCATTACAGAAATTCCGAACAATAAAAGATTCATCAATAGATTTTCCCCAATTACTTGATGCCGGAAGTTTTCCCAAAATTCCGTAATATTTTATTTTCCCAAAACAATATGATTTCCATTGTAATTTTAATGAATTTAGAAAGAGAATTTATGGAACCTGGAGTCCTGTGCTGATGAAAAACTTGATGAAGGTTCACTTGATTTCAACCGCCTTTTTGAAGAGCTTTCGTTCCTTCCTTCAAAATTTCTCCAGATTTCCTTGCTCAGATTACAAACTAATATGCTATTCCATTCGGAAGAACCCCCGGTATGATGAAAATGAAACAATTCCCCGAAAACTCAAGATCAATATTCCGAATTAATATTTTTGTGCAGCACACGTAGCTTGTTTTCCCCATGAATCCCAAAGTCTCTCAAATTTGCAATTAAATAAAAGATATCTCTTCTCTTTTTCGAAAACTCTAAAAATCCAATATAGAAGAATTTTTTTAAATTTAATTCTAAATTTTCAGCCAACACTTAACTCTCATTCGTCCTTTTATCTTTTCTTTTCTTTTATTGATTTTTTTTTTCTATTTAACAATACTTTTTGCTTTAATTTTGTTTTTGCAAGCTTTACTTGCAATTCAAAAAAAATTATTTATTTATTTTATAATTATCCTCAACAATCTAATTAAATTAAATTAACAAGATACAAATTTAATATTTAATTAACATTTTAAATAACACACATGACTTTTAAAATAAGACTTTTAATATTTTAATAAAAATTAATCCAACACTAATATAAACATTTATTAACATCATTAATTAAATAAATCACCATTAACAAAACTCCAACATAAAATAAATACAAACAAGACACTCACACAAACCACAATAATAAATTACAGAAATGACAAAACCAAAGACACACAATACCACTCAATCAGGACAGTTTGACAAACATGGGATAGGGTGACTTCATTGTCATCTTTGTTTCAACATTATTCCCATTGGGTAATTTGATGCTCGCCCTGTCCTGCCGAAGCAGGTGGAATCAAGACTTTGTACTTGCAATCCCTGCATACAAACAAGGTCATGTACATGTACATATATATATAATCAAAGCATTACATTGTGAGAAGGAATTGCAGCGTAGCAGGGCGCTCGTAAACGAGTGGTGCTGCACTATCCTCCCACCAACTATACTAACATTTATAATACCAATGATGCACTAACATTTCTAACTAACTGATCACATCATATATAAATTACTAAAACACTGCATCAAAATATCAAACTAAAATAGAATTAAACATCACAAACCAATGTCATATGAAATATCCATGTTCACAAATGAAATAGCAGAATCACTAAACAATCTAACTATCCAATCCACCAAACCAAACAGTAAATAGTACTATCCCAGTCACGAAGTATCAAAAAAAAAGCATAGAAAGAAAACAAGTCCTAAGCTTGATGCTTGAGGGAGGGGCATTACAATTAGGGACAAGTGGTGAATTATGGAGGATGTGACCCTAATTATGATTAGGGGTGTGCACATCCTAATCACAGATTAATTAGATTAATCTAGAATAGAGAAGAATTATGGAGGATGGGACAAGGAGGGAGAAATAATGAATTTAAAAATTGATTTAAATTCACAGAGGGAAAATGAGTAAATTAAATAAATTAGGGAATTTATTTAATTTAGAGAAGAAAGGGGATAAGGGAAAAACTATTTAATTATTTAATTAAATACCATAGGGAAACTATAAAGAGGGGAATATTAATTAAATAAAAAATTATTTAATTAACATAGATAGGGGATGTGAGATAGAGGAATAAAAGGGGTGAATTTGACCATATGGGGGTGGTCAAATTCAGGTGTCTACATTTTTTCCCTCTTCAAAATACTGTTAAAATAAAAGTGTTTCAAAGAAAAATAAAATACAGATGACTCAATAGCATAAAATACTTTTAGATGATGCCCTAGTGCAGAAGAAGTTGTGTAGGTTGTCTACTCATAGACAATGAAGGAGAATGCCCCAATGTCACAAGAAAATGGACAAGATAGAGGAACGGAGGAAAATTGTAGGGTATGCCCCCTCAAGAGGGTGGATGAGGAAGAAAAAGAGGCCCCAGGAAACTTATTAATATGGAGAAATAGAGGGAACCACGTGATAGAGCATGAAAAACCATGAAGAATAGCTTTTGAAAATAAGAAAATAGAAAAACGGGGTGCAAATGGCATCCCATGAAAGAAAAGGGGGGAATGAATTAATAAGAGGTTAAATAGAGAGTAAAAGTTACCCAAAATTTAAAAGGCTAAATAGGTGAAAAAGTTAAAAATTATAAATAGTAAATTTGAAAATTACTATTTACCATTTCCACACTTGGTAGTTGATTAGACAAGAGAGAGAAAAAGAGTGGTGATGATGGTTGATGGGTCAAATGAGGATGAGGGATTCAAGGATGATGAGCTCATCCACTGAGGTGAGGAGGTGTGGTAGTACTACTACTACCACAGAGTGCCATGCCAGGTAGGTTTCGAAATCCCACTGTGCAATTTGATTTAAATTTTTATGTATAATTTTAGTTGGGGATTCAGGTAGTCCTAGGGCACAAGTTTGTGGTGGAAGGGCGGATTCACCCATTCATTTAAAAATTTTGCCCATCCAAAAGGGCGAGCTAGGAAAGGGGAAAACCCATGATTCGCAGGGGAGGATGCACTGGTGGAGGGGTGATTGGGAAATTTCCTCTCCCCAATAAGGAAATTTCTGCATGATGTAGAGGCAAGGGTGAGAGAGAATAGGTGATTGAGAAATCTCCTAAGATGATAAAGGGTGAGTTTGAGTGTTCCCAAAATGGGAGAAAATTTGCCTATTAGGGGGAAAAAGACAAAGGGGTGATTGTGCAATCACTCATCAAGGAGATAGGAAAATATTAATTCTCCTTTGAGGGATAACAAGTGAACTTGCATTTGGACCAGGAAAAGGGGAAAATTTGCCAAGGAAAGGGGCAAATTCAAGCATGAATGAGAAAAGGGAGAATTTTCCAGTAAAATAGGAAAATTCAAGCTCAGATAGGGAAATGGGAAAATTATCCAATAAAATAGGTGAATTTAATCTTAGACAGGGAAAGGGGTGAATTCACCAGTAAAATAGGTGAATTCGTGAGGGGATGGAAAACACGTGAGTTTTCCCTATATAGGGGTGAATTCACAAAAAATCTGAGGCAAGGGGAAAAATTATGGAAAAATAAAATGAATTATGAAAGAATGATAGAATGTCCTGTGTGGATGTAGAACTTTGAGATGCTAAGGACTCATAAGAGGCATTCGACAGTGTTTGAGGTGACAGTCAGGGTGATGAATGCCCATGACCATGCAACATTGGAACAGGTGGGGCTACTACACATGTTGGGGTATCCCAACATTTGAGCACATTGGGCACTCTTGACAACATTAATGCTGGGGTGGAGTTTAGAGACATCGACCTTCCATCTCTTAATAGGGGACATGAAAATGGCATTAGAGGACGTGTGGAGGATCCTACGGCTACCCACAAGAGGGAACTTGATTATCTAGACATTGAGCCAGAGCCAAGATGTAGATAGGAGCCTACAGGAAATTTTTGGATGGTCCGAGCTCCCCATCTAGGGGAAGGAGTTAGATTTGGATGCGTGTTTGGGACTGGATGTTCCTACATTTCCATTTTACCTCTATGGCCTAACTAGTGGGATTTTACTGCCAGATAGGAGCAAACACTTCTATAGCCTCAAGGTTATTGAGGTTGCTAGACATATTGTGGAGCGACGAGAGGGATATTTTGCATGGGGGTCATGCGTGTTAGCCCACCTATATCGGGACATGCACGTGGTTTTCTATAGGAAAGCCCTCAACATCACACATGTGACCTTGCTCCAAGTTTGGGCCTAGGAGCACATGAGCATTGTGAGGCCAATGAGTCTGATACATTTCCAGTATCATATTGGTATGGCATAGAGTACAAATGGTAACTCCACTACTTGGATGTGAGTGATTTGGAGGGATGGAGGAGGAGATTAGATTATATGGAGACCCTATCAGAGATGATACTTTTCCAGTTGGAGGGAGGATGAGAGGAGGAATAGGGGCTACTTATTTATATTGTGCTACTTGATTGGGTGAGACCCACACATTGTTGAGCTCCATAGACCAAATAGGGTCACGAGGCATTTTGGTGTGCAACAGGATATCCCCATGGGGCCTTAGAGATTTCACCGAATTAGCTGAGAGTGCTTATGGGGTGATCAGATCATGATAGAGTTTGCAAGGAATATATGGGAGGACCTATAGCTGGTACCATATGCTAGGAGAGGTGGGATGGAAAATGTGAGGATGACAATGTGGTACTTTGCATGGTGGAAAAACCATAGGCTGGGGTGGATCACAATAGTGCACCTAATTGTAGGGGCACTAGGATATGGCTTAGAGGATGAGGATGGGAGTAGACAAAGATGCAAAAATGGAGGAATCCATAGGAGAGGGAGAGGCAAGAGGAAAGAGGCATACAATAGAGATGGATGCCCCAGATGTACATCCACTAGCGATAGTTCCCTATGGGCTGCCACCACCTGAGGATCCCACAGTACTATTGACAAGGGCCATGGCCCAATTGAGGATATCAGAGCATAGACTCAAGGATTCTAAGGAGGATAGAGACAAATTGTAGGTATAGGCATAAAGGTTGTATGAGGGGGACAAGGACTATTCAGCCCTAGAAGAGGAGGCATTATAGAATGTACGAGAGGCCCATGCTGAGAGATATGACCTCAGGAGATAGCTAGTGGATATGTAGAGGGGGTTAGATGAGTTGAAGAGGGAGAGGGATGAGCTCAGAGACAGACTAGAGTTTGAAAAGTTCATAGTGGGGGATGTAGGGGTGGTGGTAGAGAGAGCAAAGGCAGCAGAGGCATAGGTATAGGCTCTATAGGATGAGAGGGATGCTATAGTATAGGAGACATCCCAGCTATGAACATAGGTGGATCAAATAAGGATGGCCCAAGATGAATGGAATCAAGAGAGGAGATTCATCATAGGGATATGGGATAGGTATAGGATGGAGAGAGATGTAGTCAGGGCCTAGACGATAGAGGTGACAGATGCTAGGACAGAGGTAGCCTATTATATGTTTGCATATCACTAGGCATTCCTAGATGACACATAGATGGTATCTCCTTTTGTTATATGGGTACCTTAGATTCCAACACCATCCCATTCAGGATCCACACACACGCATGGGTAAAAATTCCATGAGACTCCTCCTAGGGGTAGAGGTTTAGGGGTAGGCTCCTCACAGAGATCAGAAGAGGGCAGCTCAACATAGAGAGGACAAGGGTGACAAGATCCTAATTTTTTATAGGTGCAGAGTGGATATGCAGTGGATAGGGACAAGGGCTATAGATACCACATCATGGATTAGATATGGATCATTTCACTCATTGATGTGGGCTCAACACTTGATCAGAGCTCTGTACCTATATTTTATTTGATGATTATTGATGGACATGTATTTATGCTGTTATGATGGAATTATTATGGACTTTGTGATGGACTTTATTATGGTTTATGATATTTGGATATTTATATGATATGGAATGGACATTATCGACACTATTTGTTGATTATGTGATGGATGTTTAGTTATGTGCATGTGTATGTATGCGATTTATTATGGGTTATGCAGATGATTATGATGATGATTATTATTATATATGCATGTGCCTATGTTTATTTATATTTATGTCTATGTGGATGACATGGATGAAATGCATTATTCCTAACACTTTGCGATGCAGTATGTGATGGATGATTTATGATTTTATATGATATGGACATGAGACTAATGATTTGTGATGCAGGTGGCAATGTATGTGTATACTATACAATGAATTTCCCTTTAATTTTAGTGGGAAATTTTTCTAGCCATATTATTATGATTTCATTATGATATGAAAATGCAATGTGATACAATGGATTAAAAATGTGGTATATACATATGTGATGACATCATGGATGAATGAAATGAATGTAACATAATGCAATGTATGTAATGAGATGGACTAATATGTTTAAAATGATGACTCTAAACAACTGAAAAAAGATAATGCAATGAAATGATAATGGAATAAAACTAAGATGTTTAGAAAAACCAATTAAGATCAATCTAAATATCTTAAAATTAACATGATAATGAAAATTCAAAGCAAGATGAAATGAGCCTAAGATGTTGAGAATAATAAATCTATATTATCCTAACACCTTAAGATGAATATTATTATAATAAATGAACATGAGGTGACATGAGATGCAATGAACTTAAGATGCTTAGAATAACTAATTAAGATCAATCTAAACAACTTAAAACAAACATGATAATGATAAATGCAACATGGGATGAAATTGTACACTATGAATTTAATATGACATCAATCAAGATTAAGGAACAATTGGATTCACCTATTTCTATGAAGGCCATGCTTTTCCTTATAGTTATGTATCAATCTCATTTGCTTTGCTCATTTTGCATGTCATAGACCAGAGATTTGACAACAAATATGACCTTGGTACTATCGATGTAATGATGAATGAAACCTACATGAATGATAAGTGTGATAATGTATCACATATCAAGGGGAGAAATGATGGGTGTGATAATGCACCTTTCAAAGAACATAGAGATCCTGAGAAGAAAAAGAAGGAAAAAGAAGAGTGTTTGCACAACCGAAATCACCAATCATGGAGCTAGGGAAAAGATGTATGGGGGATAAATGTAATGCAATGGGATGATAAATGAAATGCAGTCCTAATGCTATTTTTCCATTTTGAGAGCACTGAATTTTTCTATAGCATAAGACATGAGATGCCCAGGTATGAGGAACCAAGGTAGACGAGTGTCTAATGCATAAGAAAAACACAACAAACAAGAAGGCTATCCCAACACCCCAAAACCACAATGGATTTGGTCGGACCCAGTATTGGGCTAACCATGAGAACAAAGAGGTTCCCCAGTGTAACACAAGATCATAGGGATCTTGGTGGGTACTACACAGGACAACTAAGAAGATAGAAACAAAAAAAAGATCAAGATATGCCCCTATGTTTACTAGTCAAATCACACTATGATATGATGGATTATGGTGACCCTGATGAGGTATAATAGGAAGCCCCAATGATAAACAAAAGAAAAAAGTATCAAAATATCACAATAAATCTTAAATGTTCTTTTCCATAGGATCAAGAGGGTGGATGGGATTGATATGGTATAATTAGGAAGGATGCATCTTGTTAAGACCAAAGATGGAGGAGAGACTAGATGATCGACTTGACTCAAGATATTCAAAACTAATTGGACCTCAAGATACTAACAATTTTTTTTGTTAAGAACCAACTAGGTAGGGACATACTTGACAACACGATAAAACAATGACAATACATAGCCTAAAGACCTAGGGGCTTGGGGGTTGATCAGAGATTATCTTTTCCTATGTGAAAGTGCAGAGCCATTGTAGTTTGATAAAAGACTAATGACTAACCATGGATGAAAGAAAAAAGAGGAAAACAGAGATGATGATGGATGAAAAAGACTAGATGGAAAAATACCCCAGGGGTAGATCAAACAATTGACCTTTCCTACGTGAAAGTGAAGGAGCAACATAGTTTAGAAAAGGACAATAGACAAGATGGGACCTAATGGTGACCAACACGATGAAATGGATCCTAGATGAGAACACGAGACTGACCAACGACAACAATGGATAGATGATGCAAGCTCAGAGTGGGATAAAAGCTCAAAATTATGAGTAGCTAAAGTGAATCATCCAATGCTCAACCAAAATATACCATGCAACGAATAAGTGAATGCGGGTGAATTGAATAGATTGATAGGATGCACGGATAGGATGTGAGAATAGGATGGATGAAAGCATAAAGCAACTAGGACACATGGTAGATAAATATTAAACCCTCTACGAATGACACCTGTTGTTAGGTTTTCACCAAACATACTTATCCAAGGCACTACCAAGGGTGGTTTTCACCATAGGATGGATTATTTCTCTTTGCTTTTTTTGTATTTTTTTGATTTTTTGTATTTTTTAGGATAGGATAATCCAACTGACTTAGGTGTAAAATCTCTTCAGGTGCGTGATGTTTATAGGCTCTTCTAAGGGATCTCCTTTAGGTGTAGCAAGCCTATATGCCCCAGAACCATATTTAGCTATGAAAACAGAAGGACCCAGCCAATTAGCCTCAAACTTTCCTTTCTTGTCTCTATCTTGTTGGGTGCATTGATTCTCCTTGAGGACTAGATCACCAACATTAAACTAGCAAGGACAAAATTTCTTGTTGTAGCTCCTCCTAAGACAATGTTGGCATGCTTGTAGATGATTGTAGGCTCTTTTACACTTTTCATCCAGTAGTTTTAGCTAACTTAAGCATGCAACCCGAGTGTCTTCATCACTGACTAGGTTCTTCATAGATATATAGAGTGAGGGGATCTCAAATTTGATCAGCAAGATCACATCGACACCATAAATGAGGGAATATGGAGTGGCACCAGTGGGAGTGTAGATGGATGTACGATAAGCCCAAAGGGTGAGATGGAGATGGAGATGCCAATCTTGACCAATGTTATTGACCACCTTTTTAAGGATTTTAATAAGTGTTTTGTTGGGTTGGATATGATAGGTCTCACCAAGGTGTTTCATAAACTAATTTTTAAAGGGATTTCCATTGTCAGTGATGATGGTGGAAGGGATTCCATATCTACAAAGAATATGGAAGAGAATGAATTTGGATATTTGAATAATTGTTATTTGGGAGAGTGGCCTTACTTCCACCCACTTGGTAAAGTATTTAGTGGCTATGATGATGAAAGTATGGATGTCAGAGGATGGAGGGTAAATCTTTCTGACCAAGTTAAAACTCCATTGATAAAAGGGCCATGGTGCTATGATGGGTTGCAAATCTTGTGCTGGAGCATGGATTAAATCCATGTGTTGCTGACAAGGTAGGAATTTCTTCACAAACTCACAAGATTCATGCTCCATTGTAAGCCAATAATAAGTAGCTCTAAGAATATGTTTAGCTAAGGTTGTACCATTAGAATGGGCCCTATATACACCAATGTGCACCTCATTTAACATAGTGTGAGCTTCTGATTCATTCAGACACCTAAGGAGAGTGCCATAATACCCATGATGATAAAGTGTATCTCCCATGATGGTATATTTGGAAGTATGTTGGATGAAGGATTTGTGTTGATTTTCTGTAAGTTTAGGTGGTAGGATATTATCACAGAGGTAGGTGTAAATGTCATGGTACCAGGGTGATTTAGGACCTATGATATTGCACATGAACTCACTCTGTGGGACATCATATGTTGGGATTAAAACTTGTTCCACATGGAAATCACATTCTATTCAATATTTAGTCATATCGATGAGGGAACTGATCATATCCATTGCATTTGCTACCTTATTCTAAGATTGGGGGATCTGGTCAAACTGGATAAAGGTGAAGTATTTCTTAAAGTCATCCACCATGCATTTGTAGGGTAACAACTTGTCATCCTTTGTTTGAAAGTCATCATTGACCTATTTGATAATTAGTTGAGAATCTCCAAAGACTCATAGACAGTTAATGTTCCATTGAATGGTGATTCTAAGAACAGTGATAACAGCTTCATACTCTGTTATATTGTTTGTGTATGGAAATTCTAATATGAATGACTTCAAGATGTAGTCACCTTGTAGGGTGATGAATAAGACACCTACACCAACTCCATTATGTGTGTTTGACCCATCAAAATAGAGTGTCCATGTATTTGCTTCTATTACTGTGAGGACTTCTTCATCAGGAAACTCAACTACTTATAGATATGCATCCACCAAATGAGCATCGACCAACTGATATGTTATGACTTGTCCCTTGATCACCTTACTGTCCACATACTCTATGTTGAACTTTCTTAGTAACATGACCCACTTGGCCATACAACCAGATAAAGAGGTTCTGGATAACAAATATTTAAGTGGATCAAATTTTGATATCAACTTGATAGGATGACTGAGCATGTAATGACGAAGCTTCTGTGAACTGAAGATAACTACCAAACAAGCATTTTCCTTTGGAGAATAGTTGAGTTCATATCCAACCAATGTTTGCTTGATGTAATAGATTGCACACTCTTTAGAGGACTCATCATGCTGAGTTAATAATGCCCCTAGTGCAATTGATGTAGCTAAGATGTACAACAAGAGTGGTTTATCTGGAATAGTAGGCATGAGGATGGGTGGATGAGCCAAGTACTCCTTAATTTTTTCAAAGCCTTGCTGACATTTTTTATCCCACTTGAAGGTGGTATCTTTACACAAGATATGTGTAAATGATTGACACTTGTCAGCTAACTGAGCTATGAACTGCCTGATGGACTGTAGCTTCCCTTGGAGGCTTCCTAACTGCTTGAGATTACACGGCGGGGGTATTTCCATTATTGCTTTTTCCTTAGTTGGATCTACCTCTATACCCATTTGAGAGACTATGAAACCCAATATTTTCCTAATGTAATTCTGAATACACATTTATTTGGATTTAAGCGCAACTTGTAGTGCTCTAACTGCTCAAAGATTTTCTTCAGGATCATAGGATGTTCTTCTCTAGTCTTGGACTTTCCCAACAAGTCATCAACATAATCTTCCATTATGATATGAATGAGGTCATGGAAGATAATAGTAATGGTACGCTGATAGGTTTCTCCCTCATTTTTAATTCCAAAGGGAATGACATTGTAGCAAAAGGTGCCCCAAGGGGTGGTGAATGTAGTTTTTATGTTGATCTTCTAGAGCAATCCTAATCTAATTATAGCCAAAGAAACCACCCAAAAGGGATAGCATCTCATGCCCTACTGTGAGTTCGACCAACATGTCAATATTTGGAAGTGGGAAATCATCTTTAGGACAATCTTTATTAAGATCCTAAAAGTCTGTACAAATTCTGATGTTTCCATTTGGCTTGGCCACAGGCACTATGTTGGATATCTAGTTAGAGTAGTCAATAGGCCTTATGAATCCAGCCTCTAATAGTTTCTCCAACTCTTTCTTGACAAGCAAAGCCACCTAAGGATGCATCTTTCTTAGTTTCTATTTGATAGGTTTGGCATCCAGATGAATCTCCAAATGGTGTACCACTAAATCAGGATCTAGACCTAGCATGTCTGAATAAGTCCATGCAAAATTGATGATTCCTTCTTTTACCTAATTGATGATGATACAATGCTCTTCCTCTGACAAGGATTTGGCTACATATGTGATCTTAGGATCTTCCTCTATTCCTAAATTAACTTCTTGAGTTTCTTTGATCAAGATAGAGGACCATTCAGATAACTGAGTTCCAACAAGGGGAAGATGAACATCCCCATCCTCTAGTGCTCATCGAGGTTTTCACTGTCAGATACACCTTTTATTTTGACTTTTGTTGGATTAGGAAATGCCTCAGAGAGGTTTTCACTAGATGTCCCCTTTTTATTTTGTTTCCTCTTACTTTTACAGTTAGGGTGTTCATCTTCCCCCAATCCCATGAGATGCACATAGGTATCTACTAATGGGAAGGTATCAATAGGTGCAATACCTCATAAGTCCTAGTCAATGAGTTTAGGATGGTGAAGGGAAAGGCTAATAAAAATAATGGATAGAAAATCAAACATGGATGAGAGATATACGTCATCATATGCGAGTATGATGGACTCTTCCTCGGTTATGTCGTCAAGGAAACCATTATGCACACTAACATTATTGGAGGTACTAGTTGATGGCACAAGACCCTTTTGCTTCATGTCATAGCCTAAGCCTAAATGTCTTGGTCACACAAGAGTATCAATAGGTTGTCATCTTCCTTGCTCTTCTACACTAAGACCACCTTGATAATTATACTTTTTAGCTAGCTTAGAGGCATGAGGATAAGTATCCTACAAATATTCCTTAAGAGGGGGACAAGGTTCGGGATCTTTTCGATATATCATCTTCTGGTTTCTTTTGTCATGTCCCAAGAGATCAAAAAGTGATAGACCACACATTATTAGAACTAAGTGTGATTGTCTTCTCTTCCTCTTTTGGTATGGACTATGAAGGTTGAACATAAGTATGAGGTGATGGTGGCATGGTTGGCACATTCAAATTCATGCACATCTCATACTCACCACAACCTTTATCTATGACCTAGACCTTGGTGATTGTGGATTTGGATGTGGAGGATGGAATGGATGATGTGGTGAATGATAGATTAGATGATGGGTTGGAGGATGATGCTTGAGGTGCCTCCACTTCCACTTTTGGATAGTAGTGAGAGTGAGGGAAGGGAGCTTCTAATTCACAACAATATTCAAAGGGTTTTTGATCAACATGTATAGTTACTTCCATCCCATTAAATGGGAACTTCAGACATTGATGGTAGGTGGATGGGACAACTTGCATGGCATGGATCCATGGGTGGCTGAGAAGGAGATTATATGGAAGGTCTAGATCAAGGACATGGAAATTGGTATATTGTACAATAGGGCCAACCTAAATTGGAAGACAAATAATTCCCTTAGAGTCATGTTCTACATTGTTGTATGATTTGATGGTGATGACCTGGTTATTCAAGTCAGCATGGGTGTAGCCTACCTATTTTATGAACTTCAATGTATAAATATTAAGAGTAGAGCCATTATCTACTAGGACCCTTTTTTATTTTATGCTAGGCCACGAGGACCTCAATGTGAAGAGGATGGTTATGATTCAAATCAATGCAAGGAATATCATTTTGACTGAACCCAGATAATATGTTGATGACAAGTGTCCTATCAAGGCTTGAAATTAGGTAGGATCTATATCATTAGGGACATGAGTATCCTACAAGGCTCTAGTGAGGATTTATTGATGAACGAGAGAAGACTTAAGCAAATATAGGATAGATATTTGAGCTAGAGTCTTTGCAAGGTGATCAAGGATGTTGTATTGAGAGCTTACAGGAGCTGGTTGGGTAGACGTGGAGGCTCTAGGAATGGTTATGCAGGTGTGATGAGCTATGACAACACACTATGGGTCTTTTCCTTTGATGCATATCATGGACACATGAGGCTCTGCCTACCTAATGCACATAACTATACCATCGTACTTATAGGGTACATTCTTATAGCTGACATTATTTGTTATGTTATTTTGGTTATTGTTGTCACTTGACTCGAGGTTAGCATTGGATGTACTAGCACCCTGATTGTGTTTTAGAAAAGCATTTTGGTATATCTGGAGTTGAGCATTGGATGATGTGACCTAGTTTGCATCCACTTGGATATCACCTCAATATATAAGATCTTGGATATACATTTTTATTCTTTGACATTTATTTGTGGAATGACCCTTAATTTTGTGACAATCATATTATTCATTTTCTCTATAATAGGAAGGCTTTGGTTTAGACTCATCGAAAGGTTTGGTCACATGATAAGTGATTGGATAACTTTCTTGAAGGATTTTATTGAATACAACACTTAAGGATTCTCCCAATGGAGTGAATGCACATTTTTTGTTCCTGTGATTCTGTTGATTGGACTATTGAGGAGGACGAGGTTCCCCCTGTGGCACTAATATAACATTAGAAATTGATGGTTGATTAGGGACATATCGTGACCTCTAGAATGTGTTAGCTACCTGAACATGCTTGGTGTTAGTGACACCATCATTGAAAAAATTATTGTTTTTGTTCCAATAGCGGGACTTATCCCCAGATGACTTATCCTTATTAGGATTATGAATTTTGATCAATCCCTTAGTAATGAGTGCTCTCTCAATGATAGAAAAATTTTCTATGACTTTTGCAAAGGTTGTGACACAATGAAGGTTGAGATTATGTGCCATATTTGTATGAGCGTTTGCTATGAAAAGAGTCACCATGTCCTTCTCACTGAGCTAATATTTCATTCAACTAGCTAAAGCACACCACCTTTGTAGGTAGCTTGCAAAGGACTCTCCCTCATGTTTTTATTTTAGAAGATCTAAGGTATCAATATCCTTCTCCAAATTGAAGGAGAAGTGTGTAACAAATTTCTTTGAAAGATCTGCAAAAGAAGAGATTGATCCCTTTGGAAGAGCCATAAACCAATCTAGAGCCACCCCTGTTAGACTCCTAGGGAATAACTGTAGGAGATAATCATCATTGTACAAGACTTCTTGAGAATGTGAGTAGAATTCCTAAAGGTGGTTCTTTGGGTCTTTATTTCCTTTATAATTGTCAAACTTTGGCATTTCAAAATGCTTAGGAAAAGGAACAAGTGAGATTGAGGGATCAAATGGATAGGGAAAAATATATTTAAACTTGAAATAATTTTTGGAGTTTCCTGCTTGCAAGTCTTTCAATGCAGCTTTAATCTCTTCCCACTCCTTGTTAATAGGTTTTGAGGGAGGATCAGTTGGGTTGGATTGACTATATGGAGCATATGGCTGATATGAAGTGGATGGAGTTGGGATGGTTTGATCATATGATGGTGGAGGCTGATATGAGGAAGTTTGTTGATATTGATTGGATTATGCGGATTGTGGATTGGTATAAGATTGTTGATAGTATGAAGTGGAGGCACCTTGCTGATATGATGGAGGTGTTTGGTAATAGGAGGTGGAAGCACCTTACTGGTATGGAGGAGGGGCTTAGTAATATGAAGAGGTGGAGGCACCCTATTGGTATGGTGGTTGCTATTGGGAATAATACGGATTAGACTAATAATTGTAAGTAGTAGTTGGTTGTTGGGTAGCATATGGAGGCTGTTGTAGATTGGATAGCTAGTAATAAGGATTTGATTGTGACTATTGGGGATTTGTGTAAGACTGTTGTAGTTAGGAATGTTGAGAATTGTGATAAGTTGGATTAGGATTAGGATTAGATGCGGTAGTGAGTGTGGTATATGTACTTGATTGATGGTAGAGGTATTGGATAGTAGGGTTGCTTTGCATTTGTGTTGATACTTGGGTATGTTGAGGTGGTTTTCGGTAAGGTGGTGGTTGTTGATAGGGAGAATGAGATGGAATGTGATGTTGTTGAGGGACTTGTAGATGGTGAGGAGGTAACTAATGAGATGGTGTTGGCTGATGAGTGGGAATTTGTGTTTGTTGAGGGGTTGGTAATGGAACACCTTGTGGTTGTTGTGGAGGTTGGCTACTACTGAGGTTGTGATGTAAGTTGTACTACTTGATGTGGAGGTTGCATGGGAATTGTGGTATGTTGTAAAGGTTGAGAAGGAGGTTGTGTTGAAACTTGTTGGTGAGGTGGTTACTATGGGGTTTCCAAATGCGGGTTAACCTGAGGCTGATGCAAGGATGGGACATTGCCTTGAGGCAGTTGCTGAGATGTGAATGGAGGTGGTGGTAAGTTAGATGCGGGTGTAGATCTAGGAGGTGGAGGTAATGTATCAAAAGGATTACCCCTACTATTCAATATTGGTTGACCTGATTGGTTAGGTGGAAGAGGTGGCATAGATGGTATGGGAGTTGAGCTTTATAGAATGGGCATGGATGGAGGATTAGGGAGATTTTGTGGCATACCAAAAGCAAGGGGATCATTAGGATCGAGACCTTGAGGAACATTTAGCCAAGGTGCTCCCATAATAGAAATCAGAACTTGAGGAGGGTGTACAACTTGATAGAGCACTATGTTACCAAACCTAGGTTGATACCAACCTTCCTACGGTGGACCCTCAGGGATGTATGAATTACTCAGATTACTTTGTGAATTTTGAGGATCCTCTGACACCGGGGGTGTAAGAGGTGTGATATTGACATACTTAGATAAGTCAAACCCTAACAATGGCTTGATACCCTTCATGAGCAACGTGGCAAGGATCTTATACCCATGCTCATTGAGGAGATGATCAGTCATTTGGAGATTAACAAGATTATTGAGATATTCATCCACTGTGACCTCAAGTTGATTAACCATTCTCTCATCAACAAGAGGCAAAGTAGTATGACCTCAGTAATGGATTACGATGAGCCACCATTAGTGGGATCCTGAGGGATGTGAGGCTGGGTACCTTGAGCTTGTTGTTCTACCATGGGATTCTTTGCTTGCAATTAGGTAAGGAACATGAAAATGAAAAACTAATAGGTGGACTAAGATGATGTTATGCTCTAAGATGCACTTAAATGAAGGATCTAGATGGTGAGTAAAGGATCGATTGGATTGGATGGTAAATTGATTGATTATTAGATGATTGGATATTCAATACAAATGGATTTGATTAGACACCTTGGATAGCAATCCTAAGTGTGAAGGATGACGATCAGGATCAAGCACCTAAGCCAACTTTGGTAAAGACCTCTAAAAGATAGTCTAAGGGATTGGGATTAATGAGCCAATGATAGAAAAGAAATCTAGGGATGTTATAAGATGCACCTATGTGATTTGATCGATGAATGGGTGACTTTTGAAAAATGCAGACAGACTAAAGTGACAATTATGGGTGGAGGGATGATGATACAAATTTTTTGATCATGACAAAGGACTTGGAAAAAAATAGGCTTTCAGTGGCCCAAAGGACTCACTCTCTTGAATTTGTATGGGCAGTGCATACACCTTTGTGTAGTGAAAATTCACCTTTTTAGGTCATGACTTCACCTATTCAAGGTCAACAAACTCACCTTTGTATCTAGTGGGATTTCCTATCCCAAGGACTCAAACTCGCCTATGTATGAGGATGCAAAGAGAAATGTGCATAATCAGGATGCAAATTCTCTTATCTAACTACGGGATCACCTAAACGTCTGATAGGATCACATAAATACGATGTGGGATCACCTAAAATTTTAGAAGACCAATGGGGGACAAGCAGAATCAATTAGCAAAATCACCTAATGGGGATGAAATTTTTTCCTAAATCTTGAAACGTATTGATAGAATCAAAATCCTCTATCGAGAGATAATGGATTCACCTATTTCTTGAAATGTACAGATAGGGTACAAACTTTCTTAAGATGAGATTTCCTATTGGATAAATGAATTCACCTAAGTCTTGACCTGTACATATGGGGAAGACACGGGTGGACACATATTCTTTCTTGTGGACAATAGGTTTTCCTATTCTACGAGGTGTATGGATGGGGAAAGACTCAGATAGAATGTGGGATCACCCCTATGGATAGTAGGTTCACCCTATGAGGAGACAAATTTTCCTATTCTAGGGAGAACAAGCAGAATCAATGGATATGAACTGGACATAGACTCACCTATCCAATGAAAAGGTGGACACAGGGTCACCTAAGGAAGGGACCCACAAGAAAATTAGCCTTTGACAAAGATGAAATCGCCCAAAGGGATGACCTAGACCAGACTCAGACATGGAATCACCCCTTTGCAGGGCAAGATTTCCTGTCCACAAAGAAAATTCACCTCTGTGAGAAGAAAATTCACCTCTAAGGGTAGGGGTAGACTATGGAAAATGATAGAAAACATGACAAACAACAAAAAAAAAGGTTGGACTGACTCAAACTGAAAATAAGCACTAGTATCACACAATGAAGACACACTAGGTAGCACAATCCTAAAATTAGTGTTGAAGGTTTACAAACTTGATGTATTCCCACCACCTTGAGTGGACAACCCAAGGTTAATACTCTGTGATACTGGGGTGGTTCTCAAGATCACCGTTTCTTGCAAGGGTGGATAGCTAGAGATCCAATGGCATAGGGTCATCAATAAATGCCATGGGATCTTCTTCACACTCTCTCTTAGAGACTATCATAGTCCACCAAAAGGATTTCTATCTCAACCCAAGGGATAATTTGATGAGTAACTTTGGGGTATGGTGCACATCCCCTACACTACACCAAGCAGCAACTAAAACACAGGTCTCTATCTAGGCTATACAAGGCTATCTCATGCATCCTTGATATAAGCTGGGTACATGAGGCACAACTATGAACACCGGCCCATCACAAGCATGGATTAGGAGCCCCAATGAGGCACTAGAAACTCAGACCAAAATTGCATGTCTTATCTAGGTATCACCCTAGCTTCGATGATTTGCTAGACACAATGTGATTGGAATGGGGTACAACTTTAGTTCTCCCCCATTTATATACCCTGTCGGTAACACGTGGCTGGGACTATACCCTAGGTGATGAAATCCTAGGTAGGTCCCACTAAGGGAAGAAGATACTAGATGATTTGGCTAGCCCCTAGGCTCCCACGTAATGCAAGGGGAGAGCTTACACACACTATTACCTCCTAGGTAGATTGGACTGGACTAGAAAAAACTATGATTTCTCATCACCCAGGATCAACTAAAGGTGCAAGGGGAGTGGATACATCAAAATTTTGTTCCCAAGCACAATAAACAAGGTAAATTGACCCTTTAATTAATCTATGTGTGCCTATATTAGTGTGAAAAATAGATATCAAACAGAGCTAATCTAGGGGTCTTCGACCAATTGTCCTATAGAAGATAAGTTAGTAGTTTTCACCACTAGTCTTGGAAAAATGAGGGAAAATTGTTGCACAAACCATTAGTAAAACAACACACTCACAGACAGACAAGTTAGTAGATCAGTACCTAAAATCAAAACCAAATTGAAGCTAGAATTGTAAAATTAAAAGTTCAAGAGTACCTCAAATTTGCCTCTAAGTAAGGAAAACACACCTATTTCTGACAATCAAGATCACCTATTTGAAATATGGGAAAATGTGTAGACGCTTGTTCAAGTTGATGGGAAGATTCACAAACATCCATTGAGGAAAAGGGGAAAAGTTGCAATTGCATATGTCAGTTGATCAATCTCGCCTATTCCCGAAGACTTCCACATGTCCACCTCTATTTCAAGAAATTTCACCTTTTTCTTTAGATTTTCCTGTTTTCACATAAGTGTGAATTTTCATTCACCTTTTTCGACTGTAGATTCACCCCTATAACTAGCAAGTTCACTCGTCGGGGTGGATTCGCGCCTACGTGTAAAAATATGAACCTGCAAAATTCAAACAACAACAAACTTTAAAGTAGACCCATGATGTGGGTCCTACCGGGCATGCCAGAAATGTGTGCAAGTGTTTTCAACCTACCTAAATGCAATAACTAACTAATGCAAGAGACCAAAAACACAAGACAAACACTCAATATTGGGCATACGACAAAATCAAACAAAATGCAAGAAAAGAAACTGTAATCAAAGGAAAAATCAGATTTGTTAGATAGTTAGATCAAATAACCTTAAAAATCCATTGAAAATAACGAAGCACAAAGGAAAAGTGATGAAAACAAATAGGAAAGATATTACCAAGAATCTCTATCTTCCATGCTTCACCTTCGTTACACCTCCTAGCTTGGAGTAAATGAAGATGCCCTCAGATTTGTATGAGCAACTATGACGAGTGACAAGACCAAAGCAAGTTTTGAAGGATTTACTTGAAATCTAAATGCCTATGTCTAAGAGCCAATGTCTATGCCTATGCTTAAAACAAATGCCAATATTGAAATACTACAATTGCCTATGACAATAAGTGTGAAACTAAGTAAATGCCTATAATAATTACGTAAAATGTCAAAATGAGCATGTCCTTTTAAAAATGAGAAGATGGCATTTTATAGAAAAGGCCATTTCGAATGGATGGACAAGATAAATTATCAATGAGAACCTAAAATGAACGATCCAGATTAAACCTGAGAATCCCTAATTAGGGTTAGGGAAAAATCTTTAACCGAACAGTCAGAATAAAATCGGATCGACGGTGGAGAATAAATGAGACAAATTAATTAGAAAATAAAGATTTTCAAAAAATCAAGAATATAAGATTGCCTGATTTGCCAGATTCAAAAAATCAAAGAGATAAGATGTGGACTGAAGATAAGATTTGGAAAATCAAGAATCTACCCGATTGCTTGATTTTTGGAAGATTAATTACTAATTTGAATTAAAATAATTCAAATTATGGATTTTGAGAGAGAATAAATAATCTTTTTCAGATTTTTTATCAAAAAGGACTGATAGTTAGGATTGACATGACATTTTAAATAATTTAATTTATTTAAAATGAGAAGAATATGAAATTGGCAATTAAATAATTAAATTTAATTATTTAATTTAGAATATAAGATTAATTAATTAAATAAATTAATCAATTTAAGACAATTAGTGACATATTAAATAAATAAATAAAACTTATTTATTTAATAATCAGGAAGAAATATATGACAAAGGGGAATTAAATATTTATTTAATTAAGGGAAGACTTAGACAATTAATGACGTATTTAATAAATAAATAAAATTTATTTATTTAATAATTATGAAGAATAAATGACATGAATTAATTAAATAATTTTGAATTATTTAATCAATAGTCGAATGTGGACCAAGGACATAATTAAATGTCTTAATTATGCTAGGACGAAAGTGGTAAAAATGAACCTTGTAGGCCTAGGTCATTTTTAGGTGTCTACATTTTGCCCCTCTTTGTCATAATGTAGCATGTCACATTGTGACAAAGAAAATAAGTCAAAAATATGCCCCAATGCAAAATAAAATGAGGAAGAATGACGAGGAGGGTTGTGGTATGCCCCCTCGAGAGGACAGACCGGTTCCAAGAACATGGGTGTGCTCTCAGAACTGATGAGAAGACTAGAATATGAAGAGACAAAGAAATGTTAGTGCAAAAGATGTGGATGATGATATGGATGCAATGCCTATATGAGACGAGCGAAAGAAGATGACAAGACTAAAGAAGATGCATGTTAGTTCCTAGACCAAATCCTTCAAAAAATTATCATAGGACTTTTATATTTATTGCTCTTAATCATCATTGGGCAGTAAAAATGACACAAATAGACAACAAACACCATGATATGACGTAGACCAAGGTGTGCAAGGTCATCCACTTGAAAAATAGACAGTCACAGACAAAGAATGTCCTAACTCATACTAAGGGCGAAGTTGCCCCAGTCTTTTTGTTGAGACAATCCACAGACAGCAGTCAAAGAAAACAAAATAGGCCAAGAGACATCATCGCACCTCTAAATCCTTCATGGGACATCCTCAAGGTAGCTAGTAACATGACCAAAAAGAAAAGACAGTAAAAATATAAGACAAAATAGCCAAGATAGCCAAAAGATAAGACAAGAAAGACCAGAAAGATTAACATCCATGTAATTTTGTTTGCCAATGTTTGTTTGCCAAAGATTGAATTCTTGTCAGTTTGACAGTTTGGACAGTTTAAGATTTTTGCCAATTTGACGGTGTTGACGGGGCCTATTGTCAGGAAGGACACATCCTGAAAAAGGCAAAGGAAATTTTGACGAGGTCTAACTCCAAGAAGGACACATCTTGAAGAGGACCAAAAAGTGATGAGATTGACATTGTTTTGACTAATATGTTTTGGCAAGTTGACTGATGTTGACTGTATGATTGATTGGACTATGCTGTCTAATTTTGACCAATTTTGACATTGACGTTTTGAATGACTGTCTTGTGTCTGAGTTTGACTATGTCTGACTTATTTGACCGATGTGACAATTGTGACAAATGCCATGATTTTATTTGGACCAACCTAAAAGGACTGGCCTAATGTCTCGGGGACTCATCGACTGATGGCCTTGCCTACGTAGCAAATGCGCAGAGACAACATAGTTCGACAATGACATGGATTGACTGACATGACTAACTTTGACTCCATTTTTAGGATTTTGACATTGATTTGGATATTTTTGTGTTTTTCTTTAGGACATTTTATGATTTTTAGGTCTTTCTTCAAGACCTTTTGTGATGTTTTGGTCTTTTTTCAGGACATTTTACGATTTTTTTGTCTTTTTTTTCAGGACATTTTATGATTTTTTGGCTTTTTGTCATTTTATGATGTTTTTGGCTTTTTGTCATTTTATGATATTTTTGGATTTTGATGTTTAAGAAGATCATGATAAATGCAAATGACTGATGCCTACACATGAGAATCTAAGGAAAAACATGATTGTGCCCCTAGTCAAGCTTAATACCAATTGACAAGTGATAACAACATTGTTTGACTTGGGAAGGACGTATCCCGAAACAACGTGAGGACGATGACAAGAAAGTGATGAAAGTATCATGGTCTATAGCCAGACCAGGAATGCAATCAAGTAAAATTTTGGATAATGTTCATGTATGGATTAGACTCGTTGCATTTGGAATGATTTGGTTAGGGCTAGATGGGATGATGATTATCCTTAGACTATTTGACAAGGGAAAGCCAAGATAGGTGACAAGCATAAAAGGACAAAAGGTGTCCTTGGTAAAGGACAGGAGACATGAGACTAAGGGAATGTCATATGGTTTTCAAGGACTATGTCATATAAGGACAATAAGACTATGACGGTCAATGACATGATATTTCGTGAATCATGTATGACCGAAGGATAGACATGTCAAGAGTTTTCCCAAAGCATGATTTATGTGTGCCAGTTTTATGCCAAGACCAAGATAGGTGGGAATGATATGGATTAAATGGTTGGATGCCAATATCAAGAGGAAGGCCTAGGAGATGAGATGACTTGCCCCCAAGTGTAAGAGTCCACATAGATGATTTATTTTACACATGATGCCTGTTTGCCAGGTTTTCATCATGGTACTTATCCAAGGCACCTGTTTGCCAGGTTTTCATCATTGGATGAAATTTTTCTCTTTACTATTTTCTTGACTTTTTTTGAATTTTTTTGGTGTCACCAAGATGCCTGTTTGCCAGGTTTTCATCAAGGTGACGATTTTTTAATTTTTGATTTTTTTTGTATTTTTGATTTTGTGGATAGCTTGGATGCTTTAGATAACCACTGACTTTTCTGAATCCACTGATGGTGCCGATGTAGAGATTGGTGCCATGATATGCCAATAACGACCTTGCTGAAGGAGTTGTCTTGTCAGGATCGTAGCACTTGTATACAATTGATCAATGTCATTGTGGTCCTTTCTGATACTAGAGTTGGCCTTATCAGAATACGCACATCGTGATAGAGTACCATGAGAGTCCTTGTGGTAAAGAGTTGCTGCCATGATGTGACGGATTTGTGACATGAGATTTTTGGACTTTAGACGAGATGTAGGGTTATGACAAATGATGTTAGATGTGGAAAGATTGTTTGGACATTTGGATGAATCACTTTTTATTTTCCAAACTTGGGATGGTGGATGATGGATTTTGGAGGGATGGTGTTTGGGACCAACACTTTTATATGCCTTGATTGATGACCATTTTGAAGGAGGTGGACATTTGTTGTATGTGGGAGTCCTCTTGTCTTATGGCTCCACATTGTGATTGACTTTTTCTTTTGACATATTTTCTTTGCTTGATCCATCTTTCTTTGGGATCCATTTTAATTTCATTTGTCCACTTGTCCTTTTGTTTGATTCAATTGCCTTTGACATTTGATTTTGATCTTTTGACTTGTAAGACTTTTGTTTTTGTTGATTCCAAAGGGAAGGTTTATTTATGATGGAATGACGGTTCATGGTGTGGGTGGAGGGGGTGTTGGCAGCAATCTTATGACAAGTATTTCTCATGGATTCCATTTTGACGTTTGTATCTGACAAGGTTGCCCCCAATATCGAGGAGGTACCACTAACATCGTTTGATTTGCTAACTGGGGAATAACCAAGACCTTGATGTCTATAATTTGCCTGAAGTTGTATTGGTTCTAGAGTGCCTTGCTCGTGTATGCCTAGTCCTTTGCCTTGATATTGCATGCTTTGACATATTCTATTTGCGATGGGGTATTTATTGTTTTGAAAGCAAGATGCTAACCCATCATGATTTCTATGGACACTATCACTTGTAATATTTTCATCTGCAAGAAAGCCTGCTCTGACAAAGATAGATGACCCTAGTTGATAACGTGTCTTAGCTTCATTATCATGTTGGACATATTCCTGACTGATATCTTTGGTCTGATCATGTGACATGTCAGGTTCAAATAATTCTCTTGGTGCTTCGAAGCCATCGTTATTTTTAGTGTCATAGAGCCCAATGATTTTAGCTATAACTTGATCATATGCAAGCATGTCCTTAGTGGAAGATTCTTGTTCTAGAGGAATATCATCTATGTGTCCCATGGAGGCCAGTGTCTCATCGTGGGAAGTGTCAATAGTCGAGGCTTGTATAGGGTCGGCAAGTGTTTGATCATGAATGGCGTAAAGGTCAAGGAGTGGATCGTTTTGGACTTCTTTGTCAATGGTAGGGTCTTGGTCGAAGATGGGGTTGTCATGGATTTGGATTTCTTGGTCAATGGTAGGGTCTTGGTCAAAGATGGGGTTTTCGAGGATGATACAATCAGAAATAAGGTCATGGGATGGACTACCTTGTTCTTGACATGAGGGTGACATTATAAGGTCATGCTTTGGGCTTTCATTTTGACATGTATCCTCAAGTTTATTAAATGAGATTTGACTTGGAGTAATGAAAGAATTTTCATGACTAGATGTGGCTTGTGAGGGGGTGACTTGAAAAGGATTAATGACCAAAGGACTAGGATAGGACATGGGAACTTGGACTGGACTAGTATATGAAGGACTAGGATATGACATGGGGACTTGGACTGGACTAGCATGTGAAGGACTAGGGTATGACATTGAGACTTGGACCAGATATGACAGGGAGTCTTGGACTAGATTAACTATTGAAGGACAAGGATATGACATGGAGACTTCAACTAGATTGGTGTAAGGTTGATTGAAAGAGGACATGGAGACTTGGACCGGATCGGTATGGTATGATGTGGGGACTTGACATGAGTTGGTAGATGGTTGATAAATGATGTAGATTTGGTCGGGATTAATAGGTGAAGAGTTAGAATATGACATGGAGGTTTGGAATGGACTATTGGACAATTGGCTTCCCTTGTCAAGGTTAGGATAAGGGTGATAAGTGGACATTTGTTGTGAATTAATGGTAGGATTTATGTCGAGTGAATTTTGGTAGTGAGGGTAGATGGACGGAGGACTAGGACTGATGGGTTGTTGGTATGAAGGACCTTGATTTTCAGCTTGGATAAATTGTCTCCTAAAGTTTGAGGCTTCTTGGTATTGACCTGTACAGAGTAATTTGTATTCAATTTTACTAGCAAGCCTATCCATATCTTGGCAAAGGGAAGACAAGGTGGTGGATGTCATGATGTTGTTAAATGCAAAGTGATAATGATGTTTTTCTAAGGGAAATGACTAATGCAAGGTGATAAAATTGGTCAAGAAAGGATGCCAAATGCTAAGGTGACAATGAAGATGTTGACTAAGGAAAATGACCAATGCCAAGTCTAGATACCAAATGAGGACTATGATGGACCATACCAAGTCTAAGTTAAAAATGAGGACTGAGATTGTGTTTTGATGTCTTGTTGAAAAGTCTGAGTTGTCCAAGGTCGATTGTTTGTGTCCAGATTTGTGAATATTGTGTATAATGTTTTGAAAAAATCCAACAAGCACTTGACAAGCACAATGTTTTGGGTGTAAACAAACACACATGAGACAAGTACAATCCTAAAAGGCCAATAGGCCAAGGGTTTGTATACTTGGTATAGCCCACCTTTATACCCCAGATTGGTGATAAACACCTTTCCTTCTCGAGAGTGGATAGCTTAGAATTTTGGTGGCATTGGCTCCCCTCCACGGCTCATTAACGTCATTCAAGCACACCAAATTCATATTCTTTGGGTAGTGACATCCCAAGAATTGCTATCTCTACTTAAGGGGATCAGTAGTGAGTGTCTTTGGGCATGATACTGTACCTTGCACTATACCAAGCAACGGCCAATAGAACGGTTGGACACTAAGACAAGAGGTGTTTAATTCAGGCATTCCGTTCATGGGGCATGATCCATGCGGCGAGAGTCCCCTTTCGGATCCATC
>VDFB02374154.1:0-20367 GCA_007258455.2 Sequoia sempervirens
AGAAATATTGTAATGCAATATTTCTTGGGATTATATGTGTTATTATTTGAATTATTATCAGTTTATGTCAAAGGATATTGACTTCATGCTTTGGATAAAGACACTGGTTCATGTAGGATGTTAGTGTTACATTTTCAATGTTGATTCATTACTACTCAATCTTTTAACCATAAAATTTTAAGAGGAATACTAATCTTACTCGTTCTTTCAAATGTTTTCTCTCTCATAATCAACTTATATAACATTACCATGATAAGCTGCCAACTTATTTAGTGTTGCTATTAAGTGATATCATGAGAGATATTTGTTATTAACAATGTATTTGGGTTGTAATTGTAAAGGATTTTTAAGTATACATTGTGGGATCACCCTCCTGGGTTTCACAAAGCCCAAAGAATAGGAATAGAAGTCTAAGTAGCCTCTATTCATTCATTGGCCAATCCATTTAGTATTACTGATAATTGGAAAATGGCACAATCCATGGGTACATGTCTAGAGATCAGTTTGGTTCTTAAAAAATAGCCAACAATGCGAAAGATGATGAGCACCATGTAGTATGCATGTATATGTTTATTTAAATATTTAATTTCATAGTTTTTTAAAAATATTTTATTTAAATAATAAATGTAAAATTTTAACATTAATCAATTTAAAACTTCTTTTTGTTCAAAATGAGACAACTAAGAGGCCTTTTGAAATTCTTAATGACAAAACTTAGAGTGTAATA
This sequence comes from Sequoia sempervirens, assembly GCA_007258455.2. Classification (NCBI taxonomy): domain Eukaryota; kingdom Viridiplantae; phylum Streptophyta; class Pinopsida; order Cupressales; family Cupressaceae; genus Sequoia; species Sequoia sempervirens. Next base: position 728 of record VDFB02374154.1, read on the forward strand.
ATATATTTATTTCATGGACCATTTCAATATTTTGCTACTCATAGATTGTTTCAATATTTTATATCCATAGTCTATGTATTTATTTCTTATTTATGGAATATGAGTATTTTAATATTTAATGAAATGGACTATGTATTTACTATTCATGGACTAGATGACTATTTCAATAATTTTTTCATAGACTATGTTTGTATTTTCTAATCATGCACTATGACTATTTTAATATTTATTTATTTTTGTATGCATATATATTCTCCATGTGTCTACCTCTATAGATCCTCAAACTCAAAATTTAGCACTTGTGTGATATTTATTCTAACTTATGTGCTATAATACCTAACCCTCTTTCAAATCCACATACATTTGCGAGGGAAGTATTTACTATATGGTAGATAATTCAACAAATTATTTGGTCAACATCATCACTTTCTATTGTATATCTCAACCCTTTCCTTAATTGATGCAAATATTTTCGATCAATAGTTAGCCACTCCAAAATGTGATGTTTGGAAATGTGTAATGCTTTTTAAAACCCAAACTAATTCATAACTTACTAGTTCACACATAGCTAGTGGTACACAAATTTTGAGAGGGTCCTAACAATAGAACCAAAATTCTAGCCATATGCTACTTGTGTGAAAAGGTGATAGATAAATTATTAATGCTAATATTGGTCAACATATTTATTACTATACAAATGAAGATGGAGAGAACGTGTGCATTGGGCGGGAATAGAGGTAGTTTGAATTTTGAGCGCACTTGTGAAGAAGATGAGTTCGACAATGGTGATGAAAACTGTTGGGTGCCTGCTACTGGTGTGTGTTGGGGTGTATCGTTTGGCTCCTGCTGCTGGCGAGAGCTTGGGTGTTGTTGTGCAGACGTTGTCCCTATTCCTTTGCTTCCTCCCTATTCCTTTGCTTCCTATGGTTCTTTCTACTAGTTTTAGTGGCTCTGTAGGGGTCATGTTTGGTCTTGGTGCTGGCTTGGCTCTTCCTACCTTGTTGAGGACTATTGTCTGCTACCTACCTGTGGTCTTCTACCTTCGTTCGGGCGGGGTTGTGTGCGGGAGTGGATCTTTGAATTTCTCTGATGTGAACGATGTTGGTGCGGGTGTTCTTGACGGGGATGGTCTTGCTCGTTTGTTCTCTATTGTGTCGATCGATGTTGTGTGGCTTATGGGTCTTATGGATGGTGACGGTGTTAGAGTGGAGGTTATTTCTCCGCTTTGCTCTGTTAAGGGGTTGGTTCGTCTATGTGTGCTTTACCCGGCGACTGTTCTGCTATCTGGGGTCTGCTGCTCTCTAGATGGCTTTAGATGGGATATGCTAGTGTTGGTTATTGCTATTTGAAGTGCTCATTCTACTAATGGTTGGGTCAGGCTTAGTTTATTCAACTCCCCTGTTCTTGCCATTGCTACGTGGCTAGGGGTTGATTTGTTCCTTCACAAGCCCCCGTGGGTGTGTTGTGTTGGTGGATCTATTCTTTGCCTTTACTTTTTCATTGTTGGGGTTGTCTATGCTCCTCGTCTCTACAGAAGTCTTGTTCTTGGTTGGTGTTTCCTTTTTCCATATTTCATGGTGTCTAGATTCATTGTGTTGTTTGAACTGTGTATGACCTATTTTTTTCTTTCTTTTTGTGAGTTTCTTTGGTGCTCGTGGGACTTGGAGTTGTTCTTTTTTTCTCCCACTATTTCCACATACCTTTGAGTGGTTCTAAGATCATTCTTTGGAGTTCTTTTGGAGCTTTCTGCTTTTGGAGGAGCTTCTAAACTAGTTTCTATCCTAGCCTTGGTGGTTTGGGATATGTTGTTCTATTTGGTTATTTTACCTGATGTGAGGGACGTGGTGGATCTTGTCGGAGTTTTTACTGTTGCTTCTTTTCCTGGTAATGTGAAGCTACAGGTGGATGACCTTCTTCTGTAGAGGTATTTTGTGGGAACTTTCTTGAAAGCTCCTTGGTTCCTTTGGTGGTTTTGGAATCCTTGCCCTGTTTCACCATGGGGGGGTTGGTGTTGTGGGAAGACTGCTTGGTTGGTGGATGTGGTTGCTTCTCTCCTTTTGGGTCCTCAATTTTTGGCTCCTTTAGAGGTGGAGTTTACTCTTGTTCGAGGTGGAGTTTGGTTTAGTTGGGGGGATTGTTGTTGTTGCAAGCAGTTTTTGTTGTCTTTGGATTTGTTCTTCCTCCAAACTCTTTTATTGAGGTGGAGATTTTTTGGGTTGCTTGAATGGTGGCTTTGGTGCTTCAACTTATGTTCGTTCTTCCTGTCTCCTATAGAGGTGGAGATAGGGTATGTTGATGGTTTAGCCCTCTCGAGCGGTTGGAGGAAGGTCTGTTGTAGTCCTCCTACTGTAGGTGTAGTGTGGCTTGGTTGTTCCAAGCAATCTTTTGGGCCTGCAATGTGTGGGTTGTCTCTTTTTTTCTATAGGATTGGTTTTTTCCCGAAGTGCTCGGTTGCTTCTGGTTGTAGTTCCAAGTTTGGGTTGTTTGTCTATGTTTGTCTTAGGACTGTTGTTGGTTCTGAGTGCTCTGTCTCTCCTAGTCTCTACTGACCAGGTGTTGTTTGTGTTTTGTTGTTTTGCTGAGGGTTCGCCACTGGTTCTATTCATTTTTGTTTTTTGGTGTGTCTTAGCTCCATTTAAGGTTGTTGGTCCTTTCAAAACCTTGTTTCTAAAAGGCCCCTGTGGCTCGTTATGTAAAGGGTACGATGCCCTGTAAATGCTGCTTATCTTATCAAAAACATATTTATCACTGTGATATTTAATTATAAACAACCTTTTCTCACCCAACATGCAATAATAAATTTCACCACAATTAGATAAATCACTATTGGATTCACAATATTTTTCTACTAAGAGGGGTGACTCCCTTGTAAGATATAAGTTTTTGGTTCTTAGGAGTATTCTCTTAACATAAAATAAAAAATGGCACATAAATTAAAATCTAAATAAATGAGAGTAAACCCTAGATATGGTTGCTATAAGGCCAAGACTCTAGATTTTTTGATAAAGATAAAAGGAATAATATAAAAAATTAGAAAAGGAGAACACTAAATACAAAGATTCATTCCCTAGAAAAGACAATTTAAAGAATAAAGAATGCCACTAAGGTTTTAAAGATGAAATTTCATATAAAATGAATAAAGATGCGTTTGCATAGGGTTTCTTGACTCATATATCCTAAAATAGTCGATTATATAATCTAAAATACATATGTTGGCATATATAGTAAACAAAAATATTTGAATTCTTCACATGGCCAAAGTAATTGAAGGAATAATTACAAATTCAACATTGAATTTTTTTACAAGAGATAATACCTTGCCTCACAAACCAATCATATCATTATTTATTCAATTCATATATGATGAGCTCAAAGATTCATTTTTTACTCTAGTATAATGTGAGACAAAAAATCTCTAAAAGGAAAACCCTTTACATTAAAAATGATTGCATGTTTATCCTCTACATAGATAACTAACTAGTAACTTTTAAAATATTATAAAATATTTAAAATAATATTATCAAGAGTTGTAACATTTGAGAGGACTTGTAATGAGAGTAAATATTTAAATCATTAAAATAAAATGATTTTCAACATTAGTTAACTCAATTTATAATAAAATAATGAGCCTCACTTGTAATATAATCAATATATAGTTGTCATAGCATATCCCAAACATTTCACACATGTTGGTTATAACTGCATACTCCCATTGGTTGTATTTGATCTTGTACATCTAATTAATTCTCAATTCAAAAGACATATGGTCTTAGAAAGCCCTTAGTAGGTCTCCATAGAGAGGAAAATTTGTAGTCTCTCTTATCATATCATAAGTTTTGTCTAGTAATGAACCTTCTTCTAGAACATGGGTCATAGATTATCCTTCTCCTTACTCATACATCTATTGGTATTCTTATGTCTTGTAACTTTAATGTATGAACTAAGAACTTATAATTATTTTATAATAAAATTCCATGCAATAATAAGACAAAAGATACATTGTCTAGTTGATAGGAATAAAATAATATTTTCAAAGAATTCTAACAATCATAAGGAATTCAAAAGAACTAGAATTATAAGGCTAGCCAAATATGTATTGTTTATGTTCTCCTAAGCTTCTCACATTTTCATTAGTTAAGGCTTTTATTTTCACTTGAATATCCACCACATCTCTAAAGATCAGAGTTCCTTCTTAATGCAATCTTTGATCTATTTCAATTAAAATATTAACTATGTTGCACTTGTCTTGGTACATGCTAATGGGATTTATAATTGGCTAGTTTCCCATTACTGTTTCATACTTTTTATCATTTCTTTTTGCTAAGCCTTAAAAAATTACCAAGACCTTTTATTCCTTCCAAATACTTTTTAAGTAGTTTTAAGTATTTATAAATAGAAACATGTGATGTTAATATGTGTATGTATGAATGCATGAATGCCTATGAAGTTTAGTAGGATTTCATATTTAATTTATGATTATTGATAATGAGAATTCCTTAGGAAATAAGAATAACATTTGCAATAGAGATAACTATCAACCTATAGCATAAGGATTGTAGATCATTGCAAAGAAGAAGTCAACTGACTAGGGAATGATACTTTCAAATGAAGATGACAGTAATAATTTATTGATGAGTTCATGGATCACCTAATATTACTCTTACCTACCAATAAGAAAACTAGGAGAAGGAGTCTAGTTCCAATAGGACAAAATTATGACACAAATATTCTTTTGAGCATGTTTTTGTTATAAGCAGTTAAGTTTGTTGGATATAGAATTTATGTTTGATTTCTCTACTCCTGTTTCAAGTAATTTTTTTTTTTGAAAACTCAAGTCCTCTTCCTATTATTAAAGAAGATTTGATATTTTTTTAATATTTTTTTTAGTTCATGAATAATGGGACATCCTAAAAAACCCTGTATAGTAGGATCCCTTGTCAAGGAGGAGATCTAGTAGCACTAGTATTAGAAGCATTATTATGAATATAGAATGTGTTATTAAACAAAGATCTTCAATAGATTTCTTGTTAGATTTTGTGTAATAGTTATGTGTTTAGAATGCAATAAAAGAAAGTCGATTCGATATTATAATTTTTTGAGTGAGTGTTTGACAAAATACTATGGAAGCAACAACTCAAGAAAGGGCCACTTGAGGTACTACTGAACCACTTTAATTTTAGTTGTTAGATTAAATGATGCATTGTGAATTTGATTAATAGTTTTTAGTTATATGATTATGAAAGAATGTGTTACAATTCATGAATTAGATTATGTAGCTTAATGTTCTTTTTCATACTCCTGAGGATTAGTTAAGTTAGGAAACTATAGTTTAATGGTTAATAGTTATAGCCTTAAGCATTAGGTACCCATAGTAGAAGGTAGTTATTTATATTCTTTTTCCCTATTTTGTGAATTAGCAGTTTATTATGATTTCAATCTTTTACTGTATTTGCATTTATGTTTATTCACCTATACTCCATTGATGTAGGATGTCTAGAATCGATGAATGCATATAATTTTCTAGCACTATCTAAAGTTTTATGACTCCCTAGTTGATAATTTAATGCATCCCTTTCGTGAATGATGAATTGTTTAGTTAGGGATACTTATGTCCTTTAAATTGTATGCATACCAATGACACTGTTAATTAGGTATTAGAGTTGGCTACATATTTTTGGTACCATTTTTGGGGATGGTGCTAAGTTAAAGATTCATTGTGTGTTTTAAATTATTTTCAAGCTTTAATAGGATGCTAAACTTTGTTTTAGTATTAGGGTAAATAGATATTTAGGCACTAGCAACAACACTATTTACTAACAATGTTCAAGAACCATTGATTAAAGAGTTAGAACCATTGCATGTGGAGGAAAAGAGATGGTTTGAGAAGAGTTTTCCCATTAGTACATGATGGAATTGAAGAAACTAGTGGGAAGAGAAAAAAAATTGAGGGAATGAATGAAAAAGAATCACCACTTACATTAGTAGCTAAACCAAACACAAAGGATACTTCCAAAAGGAAATTTAACAACATGGGTGATGCAACAGTGGAAGATCTAACAAAGAACATGTAAGGTTTGAATTACCAATAAACAACTAGGAAAGGGCTACTACTCTAAAGAATATACCTCCTTCAACACTCCCTATTTTCTATGGACTAGTTATAGAGGATCCAAAAACCTTTATTTTTGAGTTTGATGTGCTATTCCAAAGCTATGACTACACCATAGATTCTCACCAGCTCAAATTGTTCCCAACTACATTAAAAGATGTTGCTCTATGTTGGTTCATGGGGTTGGGAAGACATATCATTCCCAATTGGAATACAATGAAGAAAAAATTCCTGGAGAGACTACAGATAAAAAGAGGGATGAAATCTTTAGGATGTCATAAAGAAAAGATGAACCTTTGGAAGATTATGTTGAAAGGTTTCAATTCTACCTCAAGAAATCACATCAAAATAGACTTTTTGTTGACTCCTTAAAATTGGCATTTTAAAGTGGGTCCATGAAGATTGCATGGATTCTCTAAATCTCATTGGATTAGGAGACATATATCGTCTACCTTTTGATGAGATTTGTAATTGTTTTAGAAATTACTCCAGACCATTCATCAAGAAGATTAGGGGTGATATGACCTCTCTTCTTAACAAGTCATTGACCAATGGAGTTTCAAGGGTGAAACTAAGTAATATTCTATCCAACATGAAGGAGGACATCACTAGCCACCTAGCTACACAAGTGGATACCCTCCATATCAAGAAGAAAGAATAAGTCAAAGATACCTTAGCAGAAATTTGTCCACACTATCGCCAAAAGAGGATCAATTGCAAATGCAAAAAGTTGGAAAGCATCTCAGAAGAAAAGAAAGGGATGCCAAAGTTTCATACCCTAGAAGATGAAGAAGGCCAAGTGTTTTGCATTGCCTAGTGCAAACCATGTAAAATAATACAAGGTATACCTCAAGATTCCTTGACCTACAATATGCCATTTCCAGGTAGTAATTCAAAATTCTCAAGTTGGAACCCACAACTTGGACTAATGTGAAAAATTCACCATGGCCAATACCCCAAACAACCAATTGGAATCAACAATAAAAACAACAAGGGATGTGGCCACCAAAAAATTACCAAGGTTGAACTCATAATTCACAGTGACCACCCCAAGAAAACCAATTTCCATCATAGTGGCATGGGGGTCAATAATGGAAAAACCAAAACCTAAATTAATCACAACCATAATAGCCCTTGCAACCACAACAACTTGCCATATTTCCAAATCCAACCATGGTTACACCATCACAACCGAGATAACCTCAACTGCTAGCACAACCTACACCTAACCCTAATAATAAGCTTATTCAATAGGATTATGCTAATGAACCATACAATACCCCACCTATGGGTTAAGGTAGTGATTTCCACCCTAGATTACGACAAATGATTGTTGGGTGTGGACAATGATTTTGGTTACCCAAGGGTTTCGGTATGTCAGGATCATGGAAAAATAGGCCCTATGGCAAAAATTTAGAAAATTAGTGTCAAGCAACTTGGACGAAGAGTTTGAATAAGTTATCTATATTATTTCAAAAAATATGTAAGAATAGAATTTGTAGAAATTGAATGTAGTTTCTAAACTACTAGGTTTATTTAAAAAATAAATAAAAATCTATTTGGTGAAAAATTTGAAATTTCCAAATGCAATAGTACTTAAATTTCAAGGAAAAATAAGAAGTAGGAAAATCGTCTGACCACCCTAACCATAATAAAATGATAATATTTTTTATAAGATTTTATATATAAGTAGAATCTATGTCCAAATGTGATGCATATTTTTGTAATTTTTCTATGTAGCAATTAATTATGAATTTTTATTACAACTTTTAAAAATATAAAACTCATATGTCCAATTCTCACCTTAACTTGGTCAAAACTTCATGAAATTTAATTTTTCTTTTTTTAATCCTATAGTATGCAAAGCATATAATGTGACGATATTTTAGATTCAAAAAATGTGATATCAGTTTTGGTGCTGCATAGATGTTTTTCAATTAGCCTATTGATCAGGACTTTAGTCGTAATTCTAATAGAAAATGAATAATAATTATTTATTAAATTCAAATTAAATCATAATTTATATTTTTGGAAATCTGAGAATCTCCTCCTTAAAAACCCTTTCGCTTCATCAAATTTGGGTAAAAAAAAAAAAGCTGTCACCCCACATAACTCTGGCTAAATACTCCATATTATTGCCAATTTTGGCCCATCATGATCCCAAGACATGGCCTCTCTAACCCTTCTAGTACGCTTTCACCTAGAAGGAGAGAAAATGGGCCCAAAATGCTAATGTCTACACTCAATATTAATGTAAAATGGATGCAATGTATCTAATTATGATGTCTAAATGCAACAAACTAAAAAATAAATGATTTATTGATGCTAATCCTAAGAAATGCAGAGTGTTGGAAAACACAAAGGATGTATGCACTAACACCTAAGAATGCAAGTAAAATGATGAAAATTAAACAAAATCCAGAGAGGTGCACATGAAATCTGAAATCTAATGTGTAGAGGTTTTGGAATCCTGCAGAGTTGACTAGAAATTTTGATTGGGAAACATACACCAAGCTGGGCGACTTAGTCAAGAATTTTCCAAATGGGTATCCAAAAATGTTGGAACCTTTTTTCAATCCTAGTAGTGTGACTAATTCACCACAAATGGTGACTTAGTCCACCAAGATTTCTAGAATTTTGGGACAAGATTCAGTAGCTTCAGGTCTACACTTGCTCTTCATTAGGTGTCTAACTCGACATTCCGTAAATCAATGCATGAAAAAGAGTCTCAAGCTTCAATTACTCTAGGCTTTTTGACTTTGATGGATTTTTAACACTTTTTACACTAAACTCTTTTAACAAACTTGCATACAAAGTCTACAAAACACACATGCAAAGAGGGAAAATGGTTGAGGGTTAGCAAATAGGGGTTTGCCTTGGTCAAACCCCAATTTGGTAATCAAACCCTAGATAATGAAATGAAATATGAAGAGAACGATAAATAAACACCATGGAATGTCATAAACTTACCAAACCCTTTATATAGAAATCTTAAGATATGCAATGAAGTGCTCCAATGGATGACTTGATTATACTTAGAGTGATTGAATGCTTGAGAATTATTAAGTGAATGGATGAATTGTTTGAGTGAATGAATGCTTGAATGAATGGGGGTTAAAATGAGAGGAAAAACCCTTATTTATACTTGATTTTCCATTAATTCCTGAAAAATAACACATCGCAGGCTAACCTCAAGGATAAGAGAATAAAATCCCGCTAAGAAATTAAAATTATTTTTATTTTTGTGCCCAATGGGACTAAGTCGCCCCACGTGGTGACTTGGTCCCACCAAGGAAATTTCACTGGGTTTAGGAAATTAAAGTGCATTAAATGTTGTTTAACAGGAATATCCTAAAAAATATACTTTAAGTATGGCCAGAAAGTGCATTAAGGGGTCATTTAGACACGAGAAAGGGTTAAATTAGTGATGAAAAGTCTAGAAAAGCCTGACAGTTTGATACAACTCTTTACAACACTTTGAAATAAGACTTGGTAAGTGATAAAAGTGAGATATTTAAGTGAATTATAATAAAAGGGTCCTAGAAAAGTGTGAAAGTGGGTTACAACACTTCACAACACTTTTACAAGACATCCTAGAAGTCTTAATGATTCACAAGGGTCCAAGACCTAATGTGAATGTATTGGCCACATTACAACATTAAATCTAGGAAACATCAAGCCAAAGTCCATAAGAGAGACTCAAGTGAGCATAAAAATGCTAACTATATATTTTTTGGTGACACATTAAGTACCAACTTTAGTGAGAGGATGAACTCACTTCAAACTCACACTAAAGTAGCCCAACATGGACATCAAGAGGGATCCAAATGCACTTATGCTGGTAAGATGAGACAACAATAATCAAGAGGGATGATCAAGCCCCTAGGATCAAGATCTCATGGAAAACCAAACATAGGCACAAAGGAACACATGTGAAAGTGAAGGGAAAGGATGTAATAAAGCTTCGATTATTTTTTCCAGCCTGTTGTGGATAAGATCTAGGCTATTTTTTTGAAACAAGAAATGTGTACTCACTTTGGGGTGATGCAACTCATGGCTATCTGCCAGGTGAGAAGGCCCAAGTATACTCACTTTGGGGACACAAAAATTTTGGTTTTCTATGGGGTGAGAAATCCATAACATACTCACTTTTGGGCAATGAAACTTCTGGTTGTTCGTGGGGTGAGAAATCCACAACATACTCACTCTGGGGCCACGAAACTTCGGGTTGTCTCATCAGGTGAGAAATCCGGAAGGTGGATATGGGTAAATTTGTGCTTGAAAAATGGATTCTACTCTCAACCATATCAAAGTTATACCTCTTGATAACTTTAACAAGGTGCCACAAAGACAATGTCATTTCATGCTTCATGAGACAAATAAAGCTTTGTATGTTTAGAACTCATGAACAAATGCAATGATACCATAGGCATACAAGTTGTGTTATTCAAGGTGGCCATGTAAATTTAAAATGCAACATGCAAAAGGATGTTAAAATGAGTCTTTCTAATATCATGCGAGGTCTATAGCTTCGAGAACATTGTGTGTAATGTCTCCAAGGTAGGACCAATCAAAGAATATAATATTCACAACTTAGAGGATGTAGTGTGTCACATCAAGCCACCAAGAGGAATGTAATATGCTAAGATAGATCATGCTCTGAAAGGAATCACACCCAATGTCATCCAAAAGTGACAAACACATCAGAGCAAAGTAACAAGGTTGTACTAAGAACCAAAAAGAAGAAAAATGCAAATGAATTATGCTGATGTATGGCCCCAATTTAAAGGAATTGCTACACACTTTTTTGTGAGAAATTAATTTAAAGTAGTGAATGAAAAATTAAAAAAGAGAGAAGACATGAGAGCCAACTTGGAAATCCCCTATGCCAAGTCATACATTTTCGAGTAAGGCTACATCATGTGAAAGGAAGGAAAAAGAAAGAACAAAAAGGGGTTGCCCCCAAAATGAGAACACCAAACACATAAGGGATCTATGGATTTGGGGTTAGTATGTTTGTTGTTGCAATATTTTGATTAAAGAGCTCAAAATTGTCATCATTCCCTGAATACATAGAATTGGAAAGAGAGTGAAAGAAAGAAAAAAAAAGTCCGTTTTGGGTCAAAATTGAAGAGACATTGTTGTCTCAATGCTTTGCATCGTCCCCAAAAGGAAAACACAAGCGAAAAGAAAAAAAAAAAGGTGAAAGAAAAGGAAAAGCTTTTGGGTCAACATGAAAGAGACATTGCAGTCTCAATGCCTTGCGTCATCCCCAAAAGGAAAACAGAAAAAAAAAAGTAAAAAAGAAGATAAAAAAACCTTTTGGGTCAACATGGAAGAGACATAGGGCATCTCAGTTCCCTTGCATCATCCCCAAAAGGAAAACCTGGCAAAAGTGAAAAAAGACAAAAAGTGATGTACATGCATAGGAAGAATGAAGGTACAAATAGAAGAGAATGTTACAAAGAGAGGAGAACATCAAATGTCACGTCGCGGGGGAACATGATACACACATACAAGCTCAAAAGAAAAATAAAAGAAAAAAAAATGCAAAAGGCTAGCAAGGTGAATGCAAGTCAACCATCTAACAAGTCATCCGATCCCACTAATGTTTGGAGGTGGACAAAGGCTAGAGGGACAAGGGAAAGGGCTGAACTAGGGGAAGTACCAGGTTCTACACTTGTAGGGATTTTATCATTTAAGCCCATGAAAGAGGAAAATAATGTATTTAGATCATTATGCACCTCTTTGTCTATTTTAGAGATCTCATCATTATCGTCATCCAGATTAATCATGATGGGAGGATGGATGGTAAGTTCCAATGAAGGGTGTATAAGGACTTGTGGTTGTTGTATTGGATTATTTTGTTGTGATTGCGGAGGACAGTCATCAGGCAGTGCTTCTGTCAAAGGTGGATGTTGATTTTCTTTGTTTTCTTCAGTTTGTAACTGACGAGCAAGGAGATGATGTCAACGCCTATGCTCCCTAGAACCTTGGTTTCTTTTGATTCTATTTTGAAGTTGTGTGGGTGTAAGAGCGGATTGATCCACCATAGGCTCCTTGTCTTCCCGAAGGGGAGGAATAGAAGGAACCATGGGAGGTGGTTCAATCACTTTCTCTTTTACTTTATAAAATTATTTTATGTGAGAGGGCGTGATGAGGTTGGTTTCATTATCTCTTGAGCGTTTGGATGATGAAGGTGAATTGCTTATTGGTGGTTGATTTTGATTGGCTGGTTTAGATTCAGGTTGAAGCATTGTCTCATCTAGGATAGGATTTTCAGAGGTGGACGGGGATTGGTTGCGAAGGGACAATTCGACAATTTTCTTTACTTTAAATTTTTGATAAGCAATGAAAAAGAAATCTTTGCGAGGTGTTATGGGTTCCATGGGCTCAAGCCAAAAGGATTCTAAGGAGAAGTTTCCTTTAGAATATAAAGGGTTAAAGCCACTATGGTGAATAGTGAATATGTCATTGTCATGCAGAAACTTTAAACATTTGTGTATGACTGAAGGGACAAATTTCATCGAGTGAAGCCATGGATGGCCTAGCCATAGATGAAATTGATTTGACTGTGGAATGATAGAGAATGTAACATCTAGTGTCTTAAGGTCCTATTTTTAATGGAAGAATGATCAATCCTATTGTACAGCATGCAAAACCATTGTGTGTTTTTGATCCATGCTCTCAATTTGTCATAATTATCTTGATAAAGATCATGTAATACCAAAAATTCCTCAGTGATCACATTCTTGCCACAGGTGGTATCTATGACTATCCCATTAGTGGGCTTATCATAAATACGGCCAGCTATGTAAAGAGGACCATAGGGAAGATTCGGAAGGATATCCTTAGAAGAGAAAGTAATAGATCAAGAGATTTCTTAGGTTGGCCCTTACAAGGGATAACGTCTATCACACCTACCATATCATGCATAGGATTAATAGAAGTGGTATGTGGAATAGGATCAAGATGTTCAATAGTTGTATGAAATTTCATCACATCATTGTTTTGAGTTTCACTGGCTTTGGTGAATGACACATTATGTTTGGCCATCGGATTGGTAAAAATTTGAAAATTTTGATTGGGTGGGGCAACAGACGTATTGCCTTTAACATTAATATTGGAAACGGATAGATAGCCATAATCAATGAGGTCTTGCACTATGTGTTTAAGATGCTTACATTGTTAAATGTCATGTCATTTGTCTATGATAATAACTAATAAACATTAGGTTAGGGTTGGAGACAAAGGAGTTTAGTTGGATCAATGTGGTTTAACAATAAGGTAAAAGAAATAATTTGTTGCTATATAAGTTGGGTCATTGTGTTATGAAGAGTGTCTGATAATGGTGTAAATTGTCATTTTGGATCTCCATAACTATAAGGTATCATGACTTTGATGACTGCTACTTGGTTGTTGATGGGTTGAGGTGGTTGTTGAGGGGGATTGAACTGTAAACACCCTTTGTTTGGTTTTTGAAATGGTTGTGAATTGTTTAAAGTGCTAGGTTCAGATTTTTCAATTCGATTGGAAGTGGAATTTGCATCACGACTACTAATTGAATTGTGATAATTGCAAAGGGTTGTACACAAGTGCATAAAGGAGGGAAATTTCATCATGGTCAATCTATCCTGAATGTGATTTTGTAAATTTTTAATGAAAATCTTTTGGAGATGCGGATCAATAATTTTGACATCAAGTTGGGCATAAAGTGACTGATAGCGTGACATGAAATCAATTACTTTTTTATCCATATTTTGTTTACATCTCATTAAACCAGCCAATGTATTCTTTGGATTCATATGTACTTGAAAATGACTTATGAATGCATCAACTAATTCATTGAATGAACTAATTAAATTATTGGGTAAGGATGAAAACCATTCTAAGGCAGTGTCTTTTAAAGTCCTAGGAAACAATTTAGCTAACAGTTTATCTTCAAGGAAAAAGTCACTGTAAAATGTTCTGTAAGCATTAACATGATTAGTAGGATCACCCTTTCCTCCATACTTAAATCTAGTCATTTCTATTCCCCGTGGAATCGGTGTTCTTAGGATTTCTAAAGAGAGTGGGTTACTTCAGACATAATAGGTGGGTGGTCCATTCTGGTTTTGGTTGATGGTGGATATTTGTTTTTGCATCATGGAGGAGACGGTTTGGAAAAGTTGTGTGATGAGAGGGTCAGTGTAAGTGGTATGAGGTGGAAGGGAAAGAGGTGATGCAGTGTATGTAGTGGTAGGGAAAGTTAATGGAATTCTAATAGATGGTATAGTGGAAGAGGAGAGAACATTCGATGCCACATAATAATTAGGAATGCTAGCAAGAATAGTGAAGTAAGGAATCACATTGCTAACTTGTTGCATCATGGTTGTGACAAGTTACAGAATGGTGTAGGTAGGTATGGATGCTACTGTGGAAGGAGGAGGAGTGTTAAGTCCTCCTTGACTAACCACAATGTTTGTTGGTTGGGATGTGCTAGAGGTGAAAGGAGCATGTTTGTTGTATATAGCAATTTTTTTCATAACATTTAAGCCTTCGTCACTTTCAATTAGGTGATGGATGTTTTTATAGTAGGAATCACAGTAGTTGAAATGTTTTCAAGACAAAAACCTTGTTGCAAATGTGCTAAATCCTCATGAATGTTAATGATTTTATCTTGCAGAATCTGATCATTTTGTGTGTCAATTTGCATATTATTGGAAGACACAGTATTTCTAAAGGTAAGGTCGATGCCTAATGCACTATTGTCAATACTAGGAGTAGTAGCTTAGGATAACCCAAGGTCCACAACAAGTTTGCTATCACATGATGCCATGAGTTGGGAACTTCTCACTAAAGTATTATCAATAGTGCACCAAACACTCATACAAGGGCTATTGAAAGTAGGGTAGGTGCAAATGAAATGAAAAATAGGAGAAATAAAATGCTAATAACATAAATTTTAGAAATTATAAGAGAGATGCAATAACATAAAATAGAAATGCAGAAAATTCCAGAAAGTACAATGCAAAATGTGCAGGACTAAGTCGCACAGTGTGGTGAATTAGTCCCAGTGATGATTTTTTTGTGATTTTTCAAAATTTTTGAATGCAACTTGATGTCTTTCAGATGCACAGATAAAACTACAATATGAAAATGCAGAATTTTTGTTGTTTTCAATGAAATAAAATGCAAAAACGCAAGCTATATGAGCTTTTCACTAATGCATTTTTTTTAAAACCTTAGGATGCAAATTAAATAATGCAACACCTAATGCAATGCTAATTCAAGGTAAAGCTAGGATGCACTTGAAATCAAAAGCAAATATGTTCAAAATTTGGGTTCACCAAAATGTGGACAATGATTTTGCTTACCCAAGGGTTTCTCTAACTCTTCTAGGTTTTTCACCTAGAAGGAGAGAAAATGGGCCCAAAATGATAATTTCTACACTCAAGATTAATGTAAAAGGGATGCAATGTATCTAATTATCATGTCTAAATGCAATAGAATGAAAAATAAATGGTTTATCTATGCTAGTCCTAAGAAATGCAAAGTGCTGGAAAACACAGTGATTTATGCAAAAACACCTAATAATGCAAGTAAATGATGAAAGAATTAAACATAACTGGAGAGGTGCACCTAGAATTCAGAATCTGATGTAGAAAGACTTTGGAATCCATACAAAGTTATTTGGAAATGTTGACTGAGACACTTATGCCAAGCTGGATGACTTAGTCTAGTTTTAGAGAAAATCTATTAGAATGGGAATCTTTCAAATGGGTGTCCACAAATGTAAAAACAAATTTTTAGGCCTCGCAATGGGACTAATTCACCATAGATGGAAACTTAGTCCACCTAGAGATTTCTAGAATTTCCGGACATGATTTTAGCCACAGTCTACACTTGCTCTTACGATAGGTGTTTGGTCACGATTCTAGAGAAAATGGGATGAAAAAGACTCTCCAAAGATTTAATTAGGGACTTGTTAACTTTGATGGATTGTTACGACCATGTTTTAACATCAAAATCTCACCCACAAATCGCTAAAGGAATGCGCAAACACACATGCAAAGGGGAAAAAGGGTTAAGGGTTAGAAGTATAAGGAGGTTTTCCCTTGTAAAGTTTAAAACCCACTTTAGTAATCAAACCTAGATAATGAAATGAAATATGAAGAGAATGATAAATAGATAACATGCAATGTCATAAACTTACCAAACTCTTGATGTAGAAATCTAAAGATCTGAAATGAAGTCTTCCAATGGATGGCTTGATTATGCTTAGAGTGCTTGGATGTTTGAGAATGATTAAGTGAAAGGATGAATTGCTTGAGTGAATGAATGCTTGAATGAATGGAGGTTAAAATGAGGGAAAACCCTTATATATACTGGGTGCCATTGAATTTCTAAAATAATAACTTATCATAGGATGACCTCAAAGGTAAGAGAATAAAATCCCACCAAGAAATTAAAATTATTTTAAAATTTGTGCCTAGTGGGACTAAGTCAGCCCAGGTGACAACTTGGTCTCACTAGGGAAATTTCACTGGGTTTAGGAAATTAAAGTGCATTAAATGTTGTTTAACAGGAATATCCTAAAAAATACACTTAAATATGGTTGAAAAGTTCTTTAAGGGGTCATGTAGACATGAGAAAGGGTTGAATTAGTGATGAAAAGTCTAGAAAATCATGAGAGTTTGTTACAACTCTTTAAAAAACTTTGAAATAAGACTTGGTAAGTGATAAAACAGAGATATTTAACTGAATTATAATAAAAGGGTCCTAGAAAAGTGTGAAAGTGGGTTACAACAATTCACAACACTTTTACGAGACATCCTAGAAGTCTTAATGATTCACAAGGGTCTAAGACATAATGAGAATGTATTGACCACATTACAACATTAAATCTAGGAAAAATCAAGCCAAAGTCCTTAAGAGAGACTCAAGTGAGCATAAAAATGTCAACTATACATTTTTTTGTGACACATTGGGTTTTTATCTCCTCACATCACAGAGCTAATTGATGAGGAACTCCAAAAAGAGAATATGGACAAACAACACAAAGAAACTAAAATAAATAGGTAAAATCACCCAACATAAGTCTAGATCCCCCATTCCCTATAAAGATAACTATGCAAAAATATCATACTAAAGTTGAATCTGATTTGTTAGGAAAAATCAAAGGTGTTTGCATAAATATACCCCTCATATAGACAATTAGGGAAGTGCCAATATATACCAAGACAATGAGAGATTTATGCCTTAAGAAGACAAGAAGAAAATGGAAGGATCCTTAGATTGTGCATTTTTTAGGAAAACTTATAGATATTATGTTAGGAAACATAGTTTTCCTTAAATATATAGACCCTGGGAGTCCTATTGTAGATGTCAAAATCAAAAGAACTCTAAAAAAATACCTTAATTGACCTAGGATTAGCCATCAATGTGATGGAAAAGGAAACCATGAAGCAATTGCAACTAATGGTGCTCCAACCTATGCCTACTATGCTAAAATTAGCACAAAGGTCTATAATAAAACCAACATGAATTATAGAAGACTTGGTTATCACATTGAATTCATGGGAATACCTTACAGACTTTATGGTGTTACAACCTGAGTCAAACCTTACATGATAACCCCTAATCCTAGGGAGACCTTGGTTGGCTATTGTAGATACTTTCATAGGTTGCACGTTTGGTAACATGACCATTTCCAATAGAAAAGTGACCAAAAAGCTAGTCTTATACCCACCCGCATAACCATATACAGATTTAGAGCATACTGTATAGCTTTCCTTAGATGAAGATGATAAATACTCATTATATACATTAATGAATATTGAAAATAGTCCTGTGTTGGAAACATAAGATGGAGATAAACTAGTTGTAAATATTATGCAAAACACTTATGGCAGGTGAAACAAAATTTTTTGTCACCTCTAACACCTCTTACACCTCTAGGGTTTTGCACCTAAAAGGAGAAACAAAGATCAACACTTCACTCAAGAACAAACCCTTGATATTCCAATGCAAAGATGATTGAAATCTATCAAAGGAGATTGTTCTAAAGGATGAATACTAATAAAAGAGGTTAACTACTAAATGTATGCTCAAGAAATGCAAGATGTTTGATAACACATTGTGAAATGCAAAAAGACCTATAGAATGACCTAGAAATGCAAATAAAGCTAAACAAAAAGGAAAAGATGTGAATGGTGTGCACTTGGAAATGTGTTGAAGACTAGAAATATCTCTAAAATTCTGAAATTTCTGCTTTTTAGGCCTGGTGGGACTCATTCGCCATTTTGGGACTCATATGCCACTACTAGAGGATGAGTCCTATTTTGTTGAAAAGTGTCCCAGGAGTAGAATCTTGAACTGAAACTTTGCAAGCCTTTGAAGATGGATAAAGTAAGCAATTTCCCATTGATTTTATGTAGATTGGGTGGATATTTTCCCTAGATCTGATTTTTTGTGAATCTTGACAAATTTTCATGAAAACTTTGACAACATTTGCAACTTTATCATTTTTGGCATTTATTTTCAATCTGCAAACCTACAATCACACATTAAAGAAGGGAAAACTTGTTGATTATTAGAGGATATTTTCCTTGGACAAACCCCTTTTGGGTAATTAAACCAAAATGATGGAATAAGATAATGAAGCATGAATATGAAGTAATGCAATTAGAAACTTGCCATGATGATTATGTTTGAAGAATGAGTAGGTTATCTATTTATTGTCATTGATGTCACCATGTTGGTAGTTTGGTCTAGTACTCTAAACCGATGTGTATGACTATCTTATCTTCTTTGGTGGTTGATCCAATATTTTTGGTTGTCCCTCCAGTATTCTAGTTTGCATTTCTCCTCAGTTGACAATTGTTGATTGCATTTTTGGGAAACTACTTATGGATGTTAAAGGCATGCATGATTAGGTTTTTTCATATTCTCATGTTTGTATAATGAAGTGACATTATTCTGTTGGTTGCGTTGAAGACTATTCCTGGCCGACTTGTTACGATAATTTTGATATGATATGAAAATATTAAGCATGATCTATTGTGTGGTATGGGCTGACACATTGTATCATGCTAATGGTCAAATTACATTTTGAAAATATTTTGTTGAGTTGACAGTTGATATCTTTTAAAATAAATTGCATCTAATTAGGCCGACCCTAATTGTTGCTATGATGGTGATTGCATATATATATGCATGTATGGAGAACAGTCTATAGATATATGGATGTATGGAAGTTGTGCAAAAAAGGGGTGTGTGTGTGAGTGAGTAATGAATGTGAAGGTGTGATCAGCAAGGCAACAATTGATGAGTGAAGAATGAAGGGTGTAAAGTCCGAATATTGAGCATCACCAGAACTGTATCAACACATGATAGGTGCATCTTTCTGGTTCATTTTAGGCTATAAAGCCTTATTCTGTTTTGTATAATCTTGTGTAGGTAGTGAGCCTCCTTGTTGGATAGTGAGTCATTTTGTAGGTAGTGAACCTTTGTACTAGGACAGTGAGTCCTTCCTTTTGGAAGTGAGCCT